>JAVSCE010017526.1:0-27947 GCA_032199065.1 Smutsia gigantea
GCGCCACCTCGTGGACAGCATTCCTCCCCAGGCATTTCCTCAAACTCTTTTCTGGGATGCCGAACAGTCCCTGTGGGCCAAGGGACAGCTGCCTTGAGAGGCTCAGAATGGAATCAGGGCTACAGAGGAGGAGCCCCCACGGGGAGCCCCCACCGGGGATACAAATGGCCTCTATCTCCTTTCTTGCCCCTGGAATGATCTGAAAACAGAAAACAAGAGGTTCTACTTTCATGTCATTTATTAAAACATTCTACAATAACAGATTCCTTTGATAAAAGGCTGAGCCCCCAATTAAATGGAAAATTTACGTCTTTCATTAAATTTGAAAAGATATCATTTAGGCATCTATTTTAGGCTGAACCAGTTTATTACCTTTTCTCAAGGGTAAGTGGCTCCTAGAGAGGAAAGAAAGCAAACAGGCAGGAGGCCCCCCGAGGTCCTGGAGGGGCAGGAGTTGGCACTGTGGCCATCCTTAAAGGGCAAGGGCCTTCCATGGGGTGGGACTAGGAGTGAGGGGGTGGTGGCTCTGGGAGGCAGGGGAGGACAGAGGCTGTGCACGTTTCAGAGGTGGGCAGAGGGCCCTCCAAGAACATGGAGTCCCTGCTGGGCCCAGGCCCCAGCTGTCCGGGATGATCACTGTGTCCCTGGCAGCTGAGGCCACTTAGTGAAGAATCTCAGACAGCCTCCCCGTGACCATCCTCTTCTGCCCCTCTCTCCCAGCCCATAAAACCAGCAGCCGTGGGTGAACACAAGCCCCATGTTTTTATGGGCTGTCTACTGGCGGCTACAGGACAAGTGGGGGACCAAAGCTTATTGCTGCAGCCGCTTCAGTCTCCAAATATTAAACTGTGAACATGACCCATTCCCTGAAACCAGATATTTGCAAGGACACCCAGAAGCCACCTGGCTACCAAATCTCTCCATTAGGTAGGTCATTTGTGCTGTGAAAATCCCACCTGGGACATTTTCTCAGCTTCCAAGAGGTCAGCAGGCAAAGCTCCTTTCCATGACACACGAAGTCTGGCTCCAGATTGGGGTGTGCAGAGGACATCTCAGCCAGGGCTATAAGCTGTTTTCCTCCTGGGAAACTGCGTTTACCTCATGTTGCTTCTTACCTAATTGGAGAACTGTCTGAGTCAACATGGTGCTACTTTGAGATTCCTCTGGACCTTGGCTAGGCGGTGAGCTCTGCCTCGAGGAGCTTGTGGAGAGCAGTACCATCCCTGCTGAATGTGCTGACTTGGTGCATTTTGGGATTCATCTTCTCGCTTTCTCTTGCTGCCTTTTTATTCCTCTCTCTCTGGAAATATAGGTTTATTAGCCTCTGTAGGGGAAAACTATCACAAATTTAGTTACTATAAGATGCAAGCCCTGCCTGGGCTGTTTTAGGGTGCTCAGGTTTTGGGGTGGCTCCCAGAGAACCATTAGGACTGGGAAGTGGCACACCCACTCTCTGCTCAGAACCCTTCCAGGGCCCTTGGCTTGACCATCTGGAAAAGAGGAGGATTTTCTGAGGGAGCGGAAGCTTTGAGGGAAAAATCAGATGCCTGAGAACCTGTCTCTCCCAACCCTGCAGGCATCTGTGAAGTACCACATTCCTGGCCAGGCTTCAGCCAACCGCCCCTGCCTCTCCCAGAGCAGCCCTCCTGAAAGGGTGAGTGGCCCTGGCAGGCCTGCACCTAGGGCTTTCCTATTGCCGACTCAATCTAAAATAGATTGACATTTCCATTAGCATTTGTTCCTGTTGCATTTATTAAAAAATAACAAAACCAAAAAAACCTGGTAATATGCCAGAATGAGATACATAATGATGTTGTTTAGCAGCAACTGTGTCATTTGGTGGTGTTGACAGTAAAATAAAGTAACATAATAAACATAATTTGCTCAAAAATGGCTAAGGAAAGGCAGATGGTTAGCACGTTTCAGCAGGACCAGTTAGTCCAAGTTTGCACGGATGTTTAGACGTTGAGCTGCCTGCAACAGATGCTCACTTAGGTCCCCACGTGATGGGCACCAGGCGGACTCAGGGCTGCGGGGAGGCGGGGAGAGGGTCGACTGGCTGCTGGGGGCCTCCGGCCCCAGGCCCTTTCTCAGAAAAGGGGGCGCTCGGTGGCGTGCACACTGGGGCCCCAGCCAGAGCCAGCCCGGTCTGGAGCCTCCAGGCGGCTGCTTCCCCTCCGCCCAGCGCTCACACCATTAGCATTCACAGCCTGTCCCCTGCCCAGCGCCCATCCTTTGTGCGCCTGGAAAAGGCGAGAGTTTTCTTCTGGGGGAGGATGGCACCAAAGCGCTCCAGCTCCTGCCTGTGAACTTCCCAGGGGCTTCAGGGGCCAGTGGGCCTCAGGTCAGCACTCAGAGCAGGTGCCCCAGGGCGCCTAAAAGAAAAGAAAGTTATTTTTGCTAGAGGACGCCCTGGGCCTGGGAAGCAGTGGTGGGGATGGGATTAGAGTTGGAGGGTGAGGAGGTGGGGGCTGAGTGTCTCTTTCCTGCCCTGCCCAGGTTGGAGGGGCTGGGGCTCCAGGTCACTGCCATCCAAGATCCTGGTGGCTGGGACCTACTTCCTCCTCCAGCTCCTTTCTGTGATTGGGAATGCCAGGCTTGTCACTGAGAAAGGGACCCTTACCATGGTTCAGGCGGGCCTAGGAAGCTCCTGGAAGTTCCTGTACTTCTGGCCACCTGTATACAAAACTCTGGGGCTGACACTGGAGACTTAAAAGATGGGTCAGACTGTTTTTGGACAGGAGAGAATTTGGGAGACCCAAATGTATGTGAAATAACCTGAAAGGCAGACTCCTGAATGTAGGACAGCTTGCATGCGTGCTGTACCACAGCTGTGTAACACGGCCTGCGTCCAGCTCCTCATTGCCTAGCTGGAACTGTGATAACACTGGACGCAGTGACTGTCACATTGTATCAAGCACCATGCCCTGCAAGTGCTTTGTGCCCACTAACAACAGCCATTGGAAATCTTGATGGTTTCATGGGAAAGTCACTTTATCTAGGTCTAGAGGATGATGAGGACCTCATCCAAGTGTCCCTTAGCCCCTCAAACACAGCATGACCAAGACTTAACTGTCCCCCGATTCGCTTCTCAGCAGCTCCTGACTGATCTGCTCCCCTCACTCCTGAAGGCCAGCCTCTTCCCCCAACCTTCAACAACCCCCCCATCCCCACAGCCCCTAAAGCAGAATGAGCTGCTCCTCTGCTCAAAACTTGCACCTTGTCAGGCCAAGTTCAAAGGGCAGCAAAGGCAAGGCAGGTAGGAGGCTGGCTAGGGGGAACCTGTGAAGGATAAAAGGGAGGGGTCAGGAGGAGGTGGGGAGCACCTCAGCTCACGGACGCCTGCAGTGGGCAGTCGTGATGCGGGGAGTGGCCTGGGTTCAGGGGCTGGGTGGCTTGCAGCTGGAAGCTGTCAGCCACCTGCTGTCCCCGAAGGACAGTGGGTCAGGGCGCCCCCTAGTGCCGCCCTCGCCAGTGGGATCCCGTGGCACGTGGAGAATGCCCTGGCTCTTCAAGCCCTGCCTACCTTGTCACACTCATTTCTCCCTCACCCCATCTTCACCGCTACCCACTGTGCACCTTCCCCAATCTGATCCTCAGACAAGCCAGGCTTCTCCCAGTGGTGCGGCTGTAAGCTTGCCTGGAACGCTGACCTCATCTCCCCATGGTGGATTCCTCTTTCATGCAGATCTTCTTTCAAATGTCAGCAAGACCTTATCTGGACCTTCCACTCTAAAGCACCTTATTTCAGTCTGCACAACCCTGATCTCCCCATTTTGTGTATTTCTTCTTTACCTGTATAGGTATCCAGCATGACTTTGGAGATCAAGGGTCTTCTAACTGTTTACCATTGCTTCGCTACAGCCGTGCTTGGCACCTGGTAGGCACACAATACATACACAATGCAGGCATGAATGCAAGGCCCGGGAGAGCTTGGAGGACTGGAAGGCAGAGGTGAGTGTTCTGGGCAGGGCTCTACCCACTTATCAGAACAAGAAGAATTAGTTGCTGAGTGTCTGTGGGCCTCAGCTCTCCTCTCCTGGGCATGTTAAACAAGTCTAAGAGGAAAATCTAATAGGAAGGTGCTCTGAAAGGCCCAGGGCACCACACACATTGAAGGTGTTTATCCGTTTCTAAACCTTTTAGGGCTCTTAGCATAACCACTACTGTGATGTGCTAACATGCTCATGAAGGGTGGATCAGAACATTTTCCCCCAACATCCCTTTTCTCTGAGTAGTCGTAAAAAAATCATTTAGCATAAAAGGCCTGCTTTGTTGTGTAGCCCAGGAGACCAGCTCAGCTGTTGGCAATTTAGTTGTTACCAGCAGACTTGGTTCTAGAACATTCTGGTCATTTGCTCTGTGACCTCGGGCACTTTTCTAGCATAATTCTTAGGTTATTTTGTGGGAACAGCGGAGGATATAGCTATACAAAGTTCTTCTTGCTGACATTTATAAACAAATGCTTCCAATTGATACTTACATATCCAAAACAAGCAAAACAACTCCCTAGAGCCACACCCAACAACAACCTTAAAAACCCTGAAATTTCCAGTCATCCCAAATCTTCTTGACTTGCAGAGCATGGCCCTCTCAGTACCATATGTGCCGTGCTAGCAAATCATCCCACAACTATTACAAAAATCTCAACTCGGGCCCTGGCGGCTACCGCACAGATGTCCTGCATAGCGAGCGGCTAGAGCATGTTTAGTATCCATAAACACTATCCCTGAGACAGAACTCGGGGACACAGAGCTAGAAACGGGAATAACAAGGGGCATGCAGACCTGCAGGGAAACAGAACAAGTCTCGGGACTGAGCGCGGGTCCCCCTGCCCGCACGGAATGCCCGGTTTCAGAGCACACTGTGATTTAGGCGGGCCCCGACAGCCAGGCCTCTGTGCCAAACAGCCAGTTTGCTTCTGGAGACGGATGCCTGCAGTTTGTGCTAAGTCTGAACACCCCAATTTGTGGTTCTTGAGCCCTAGGCCCACCCTTTTGACATTTGTCTGGCAGATGTCTTGAAAGATTTAACTCTACACATGCTGATTTCTGAAGCTGCTTGGACTGTGTGCAGTTCCAGGTGGTATGGGCTGGCTGCTGTCAGTTTAGAAGAAATGACTTCCAGCTAGATACCATCCCTCGAGGATACCCAGCCAGTGTCTCCCTGCCCTCATTTTCTGCCAGAACAGGCACCTTTAGAGATGACAAACTGTCACACTGAACCTTTGAGTTCACCAGATGACAAAGTGCCACATCGTGGAGGAAGATGATGGGGCAGTTCCTGTGCCCGCCTGAAGGAGGCGATGAGGCCAGGGCACCCTCGGACTGGAGACCCTGGCTAGCCTTCATCTGCACATGTGCCACCCAGTGCCAGAGCACTGACGTGACTGTCCAAGGTCACGTGGCTGGGGGGCAGCCAGCACTGGGCTCCAGGCCAGTTTATTTGATGCCGACATCCGCTTCCGGAACATTTAGTCCTATGGTTGTGCCTGATCTTTTAAGTGTAAATCATCGTGGGGCAGTTAGTACGTCCTCCGTTAAAGGGAGATTCTTCCATCTAAATATCCGTCGTTAAAACAGAGTGAACGCAAAGCAGCGCAGCAGCCCGGAGGCCCTGAGGTAAAAGTTTCCGACCCTGTAATGTAGAATGGAAACGAGAGAGGACCTGTGGTTATAGACTGGACAAACTCCAGGGACGTTTGTCCCTAGAAAATAGGAGTCCGGGGGCTTCCGTGTGGCTCTGCAAGGGCTACATTTCCAGAATGTCTTTCTTGGGTCTATTCCAGTCGACTCAGGAGAAGTTGAGTTGCTATGTGACTCAGAGTGTCATGTGCTGTTCTGAGTGTGGGAGACAGGCCCCAGGGGGACACCTTCCAGGAACTGCCAGCCCTGGGGCTATCCCAGCCAGGGTCGGCCTTCTCTGACCACCTGGAAAAGGCCGCCTCGGGCCTACCGTGGTCCAGACCTTAGTGGTGGTGGAGGCTGCCTGACCTGTCGCACTATGGCTTGTCTCCTTTGGCCTCGGTGCCACTGGGAGAACGACCTCTAGGGCTCGGCAGGTGTCCTCGCCGACCCCACCCCCGACACTGGGTGGAAGTCCCCTTTCAAACTCAGCATTTCCCTTGTGTGGAGCCTTCTTTCAGAAGACATGCAGGTTAACCCTAAAGTGGTCAGAATTGATGACCTCACTTGCTGTTAGGACAAAGAGACCCCAGCCTGCACCAGCCTAAGGTCAACAGGGACTCATACATCCTGTCCCTCAAGGCCCCCGAACAGCAGTGTCTCATTCAGTTTGATGTCTGCTCGGTACTGGTCTCCAGAATAACTCTGCTTGTTTCCTGAGGGTTTTCCAGTGGGACCATCTCCTCAATGCTCTGCAGGTGAACTTTTGCAGAAATTCTGATGTGAAACGCCCAGGAAAGAAAGGACTTTTTTGACTAGCGAGACTCTGCAAAGTTTCCCATTAAATTTCATGCCTCCTATTTCAAAGGAGAATTGTTTTCCAATGTGGCCTGTTGTGACGGTGGGAGACAGTGTCTGGTCTGCAGCAAATCCTGGCCACTGTCCCCATGCCTTTGGAGCCAGCTTGAACGAAGGAGGGCAGAGAAACGCCCCAGCTGATCGGAGTCTCCACAGTAGCTGGTGAGAGGTGAGGAGTGGACACGGGCACCTGACAGCTTCCACCTTCTCACTGATGGCTGCCCCTGAGTGAGCGTGGCCTGGAGCCCCCGTGGGATGCACCCGTGGCGGTCGGTGCAGGTCTGGGTGCATCTGTCGTCATTAGGCCCACGTTTGTTGAGTGCCAGCCACATGCCATGCTCTGTGCTGGGTGCTGGGGCCACAAGACCCGGGCAGCTGGCTGCCACCCCACGCTTGGCAGATGTAGGAGGGAAGCTGTTTCTGGTCCGTCGACAGCGCTCCAGGGCAGGGGAGTGTGGTGTGCCTCATGAAGGCATCTTAGGTAGCAGGTGCCGGTGGGGAGCCTCTCACAGCTGTTCCTTCTGGGGACCACTCACGTAACGACAGGGACAGAGGAGCTAGCCAGGGCACCATGTCACTCTGATGTCTGACTAGATTTCCGTGTGTGTACCTGCTTGGCTGTTTTTCTCTTGCAAACGTAAGTATTGGCAGGCCAGATGGGGGCCCGAGAAGGCAGGAGCAGCAGCCAGAGCCTGGGCCCTTGAGGCAGGCGTACCAAGGCGGAGGGTTGAGTCCCTGCATCAGGACCTGGCCTTCCTTCCTGAGTACCTTGTGTTGGCTGTGCAGAAGGGCATGCCAGCCATGCTCCTGCCACACGTGAGGCAGGCGCTGGGGATGCCAGGTTCTCAGGTGTGTTGTAGTAAATGTATTAGCTCTGAGTCTAGTGCCTAGCAAGGGCTGGCTCAGGCCAGAATTGTCCTCTCCCAGCTCCTGCGTGCTGCTCCTGGAAGACCAGTGGGCCCTGGATCTGCCCACCTGGACCTGGCTGAGCTCTGGGTCACGAGCTGCAGCACCCAGGCCTGGCCAGGCCTCGAGACACCTCTCAGCATGCATTCCGAACACTCCCAACATATAGTTCCCCAAGCCTGTGGATTAATAAATGTCATTTAAAAATAATTGAAAGTGATTGATAATTAATTTCAGAAATAGCCCTTGCCAAATAACTCATTAAATGTAATCTCGCTGGGTGTCAGTTCTGCTCATTGTCAGGCCTTTAGCTCTCATGAAAAGCAATGTTGAGTTTAGCCAAAGTTTACAGTCAGAATCTTTGTTGTTTTCAGGGGCCTTCCTCATTCTGGGCCATCCAATGTCCCAGCAGAGTCCATCCTGGTTTTCTGCAAACTGGTACTGTGCTGGGTGGGGGACTCCTTGGATTTTTCCCTTAGGCAACCACAGGCAAAGCTGAGAAATGCTCATTTCTATGTTTATGTCCTCACTAATCTTTATTCCTGATTGTTGGGAAAAGTGCTAATGTGGAACAAAAATCCAAGCAACCAGGATGTCTTCCACTGCCTCAGCATCAGTGCCCGGAGAAAGCAGCAGCTCAGGTTGCCCAGGGCTATGTCAGCTCAGCAGGCTGGTGCCTAGGCCCATCCTCTGGGTTTGCAGTGGGACAGTGAGTGCTCTGAGGTGGATTTACACCACCAGAGTCCAGTGAGTGCGGGAAGGAGAATGGGGAATGGTGGGCCATGCATGCCAGGAGGTGTGCGTGGGGTCAGAGAGAGCTGGTTTAGTGGACTGCGTGTTGTCCTCCTCTTCCCAGTTTGGCCAGCAGTTTCCTCTGCCTTTGCTGTGTGCATAGCCTCCTGAGATCACAGCTGGCCATGACTAGCTAGACACTGGAGACCCAAGGAGATGTGACACAGGCCCCTGCCCTTCTGTGACTCATAGTCCAGCTGGACAGTTGAGAAGTATGCATGAGGGGGAAATAAAAATAAGCAAACACCCGCCATTGGTGGATGAAAGATCCTCCTGAGCAAAAATCCTCATTTCAAATGAGGGGTTTGGACAATGATTCCTGTAAAAGTCCAAGAGAGGGAGCAAGCCCCTCTTTGCAATCCTGGAAATTCTTGATCAAGGAAAGGAGATCTGAGCTCTGTCCTGAATTAGGCTACGATTTGGAAGAAGTGTTGGTGGGTTGAGGTGGCAGGATAGCACATGGTACATGCGACAGACAGCTCAACAGCCAGTGGGATGTAGAAGGGGGAAGGCAAGTCAGGTGGGAAGCACTGAGTCAGAGCCAGACCGTGCAGGGCCTTGAATGTCAGATTCAGTCTGACAGGAAATATATTTTGAAGGAAGCAATGAGATGAGTGTGAGTCCAGGGCTCGTAGAATGGCAGGTACTGTTGGGGAGCTTTTGCCAGGCCCCACATGCGGCACTTCAGGAAGCTCAGGCTGTGGGGTCCAGGCTGATTGGTTGGAGTACAGAACGGTTTCCTTGGTCTGCATGCAACTCTGAGCTACCAGAGGATGCCTGTACCCCAAACTACTGTTAGGTTGTGAGTGACATACCAGCTCAAAATAACAGTGACTTAAGAATGGTTATTTTTTTCTCACATTCTAAAAATTCAGGAGTAAAAGTTCAGGGGCCAGATGGTTTTCCATAGTGTCATCGCTCTAGATTGCTTCTAGCTGTTTGATCTGCAGTGCATGCCTTTTATTCCCAGCAACACGTCATGGCTCAAGATGGTGCTGCAACTCCAGTCTTCACATGTCATTTCAGGCAACAGGAAGGAAGAAATGAAGAAGCCTAAAGATTTCCATGAATGACTTGGCAATTCTCCCACTGAGAAGTGCGGGTTATGTCCTTCCCCTTGAGTTGGCTGCTTTGTTTCCTAGAAGATGGCAAGAGTGATGTTGTACCTGCCCCCGAACCCGAGTCTGAAGAAAATGGCAGCTTCCGCTGTCTCTGGGGACATTCTCTCAGGAAGTGACACCCCTGACATCCTGACTGCCATGCCGGACAGGCACATGAAGGGACTCTGGCTGACAGTCTCTGCTGAGCCCCGCATTCCAGCCATCTCCCCTGAAAGTGCCAACAGTGTAAACGACGCCGTCATGGCCCCCCTAGACCAGCCCACCCACCAGCTGAATGTCACCAACTGACCCAGTGAGGGAAAAACATAGCACCCAGTAGGCTCTATCCAAGTTTTGGATCCACAGAACTGTGAAAAACAATTAAAGTGATTGTTGTTTTAAAACACTGATTTTGGGGTTAATATTTTATGCAGCAATAGATAACCAGAACAAAATTTGGTATCTGGAAGTAGGTGGCTACCGTAACAACAACCTAATACATGGCCTTGGCTTGGGAATGAGGCTTTGGGCAAAGGCTGGAGGACCTTCAGAAGACTGTTCATAAAAGCTGGAAGGACCTCATAAACAGTCTGTTGATGAAAGCCTGGAGGACAGAGAGGCAAATATTACTGGAGGCTGGAGAGAAAGCTTGGCAGCAATGTTGCCTGTGGTCACATGGGAAATAGGACATGAGTGTCTGGCCGAGGAGACTCTAGGCCGAAGATGGAGCATGCCATCCGCTTGTTCCGGGTGCCTGTGATAACCTCTGAGAGGTGCAGTGGGAAGGGACTGTCAAGGTCCAGGCAGAGCTCAGAGGAAAGAAGGGGCCGGGACTTCCTGGGTGTGGTAGTAAAACTGTCACTTCCGTTGTCTCCCAGCAAAAGTATCTCTCAGTGAGAAATGGCTCAGGACAAAGATTGAGGGCACGCTCTACAACATAGCCCCAGGGTAACAATCTCAAGCTTATGGCTGTTTGATTTCTTTTAAGACCTTAGAAAGATTTAAGGATATATCAAGGAGGTCTTCTAAGAGTCTTGAAGATAGGCCTTACAGATGTTCTCAGTTAGACAATAGGGCTTTTAAGGATTTTAAGGGCACTGCATAAAACAGCTTCTGACTATGAGCCACTGGGAGCCCCACCCCAAAAGGAGGACTTGGCTCTAATCCAGGGACTGGAGCTATGTGCCTGGCTGGATTTGCAAATTGCTAAGGACCAGTCACTGATACAGGCTTCTTCTCCTCTCCCCTTTTGAAAGGAAGGTGTTAAATGGAGTTTTCCTATCCCCAAACCACTGTCATTTGTTGAATGTGGTGGGGCCATGGCATTCTTTATCTAGTTCACAGGTCTTTAGACCAAGAGGAACCAGACTTGGGCTGGTCCTGAAGCTTCAGTAAGTGCAATGCTGGATCTTGAGCCCAAGCCTGAAGCTGTAGTGGGAAGAGACTTTTGGGGGTCCTAGAATTTTGTATGTGAAACAGATGTAGGTGGTTAGTGCCATAGGGTGGATTAGACTATGATGGATTAAATATAGCAGCAAGTTCTTTGATGCTTACCCACAACGCTCTGGGTTTGGATCACAAACTAGCTGGAACTGAGGGTTTTCATCAAGACAGCTCTGTAGTTTAGTTTAAATGTGAATTAAAACATTGTAGGATCATCTTTGAGGTCTACAAATAATTTGTCAGCCCTTCAGTTCAGAAGACCCCAGCTGGACTCTGAAGGATGGTAAATGAACAACCCTGTATAGAGGAGGGAGGGATGGATAGAGACAGGGAGAGAGAACAACCCCACGGCAGACTCCAGGGCTGCAAGCACATTCCCAGCATTCCTGTTGGGGCAAGAGGGTACCCCTTATTAGGGAAGGTGACAGAGTCTAATGGACTCTGGTGTGACTCTCGTGGGTGGCACACAGGGAGAGGAGCATGTGGGGGTCAGCAGGTCTGCTGACAGGCTATGAGAAATGACTTAGAAAAAGTGGGTTTTCCAGATCTCTGTGGGCATGTCCCTGAGCCTTTCCCATGGGAGTTCACATGTCCCAGGCAGGAAGACAATGTGCTTCTCCAGGGATGGAGAAGCCATGCCACACACCTCCTGGGAACAGCTTTCCTTGTTCTGCAAGCTTCCCTATGTTTTTCTTGAGCTCTATGGCTGCAACCAAATTTATCTGCTCAGCTGTTCTTCTGAAGGCACGTTTAGCTCTATCTCCCAGGAAACAGTTTAGGGATGATGATTAAACCAAGATTCTAAAGTCAGGGCCCACGTGAATTCCTCTGTGGAGTGGGATGACCGTGTACAGGAGAGAGTCCCCAAATGTTTCTATTACTCCCTTCCCAGAAATTCCCTTTCTCTGCTCTACATCTGCCAGAAATTTTGTGTTTGTCTTTTAAGCTCTTCTGTTAAGTAACTGAACTAAATGGATTATATTGCACACGGCTGTAATTGCCTGGAGTTAAACAATAAAGAAGTTTTACTGCTCTTCTTCAGGCTAATAATTTTAAAGAAAGTAAAGCAAAGTGTGCCAGTTTAAGAGCCTGGAACTTAGGTTCCTTTGGGAGCAAAGCTAGAACTGTGGAACACCCATTTGCTGGTCATGGCTGTGCTTCCTGTTGAAGAAACGTGACCTCAGATGCCGAGGGAGAAAGAGGAGGTAGAAAGCTGGTCCTGCTAGTGGGAAGGTTGGGGGTGTGCAGGAATTGAGGCAGGGATCCAATCCTGATGTTCTCTTCCTAATTTTTTCCTAAATGAGCAAATGCTCATAGAAATGTCAAGCATTTTCCAAATGACGTTCCAGGTAGAGTCTGTCAACTCACTTTCTGAGAAAGCACCAAAAACCAAACCTCAGGAGCAGATGTCAGCATTTTGGGCCCTCCTGACACTGGTAAAGGTGCATATGGTGGTCGGCCCTGGGGAGTTGATGGGACAGGAGCTGCACTGGCCAGGGGGCAACATGGGCTCACCATACTCTACAACAAGCAGCAAGGTGGGAAAGGTGCACCATACACTTGAAAACACAAACTTTTACTCCAAACTAGGTGAGAACTCCCAGTGTAAGGGGAACAAATAGCCCAGGCTGCTGTTGGGACCCCAGTGCAGACCCAGCTCCCCTACCCCAGGCTGGGCCGGAGAGCTCCCCCTTGTGTTGTCCTCACCAAATTTCCGGTGGCGCCCAGGAACTGGGCCTGGCCCACCCTCTCCAGACCACTGGGCTGAAGGAGCAAAGCCTCGTGGGTCATCTGGGGTGGAGCAGAGCCAGCAACTGGCCCACCTGCATCTCCACATGCTCCCTGCGCTGCCCTGGGGGCTGTCCTGTCCCTCCTCCACCCACAGCATGGGGGCCAGCACGGGGCAGCGGAGCTAGGGGCTAGACTGCAGCTCTTGTTTCAGGAAGCAGCGCGGCCACTCCCCTGATTGTAAGGGTGGGAGCACAGAGCAGCCACAGGCCTCTCCTTTGCCAACAAAAAGGCTGAAGTTTGGTGTCCCCACCCCCCCCACCCCCCCCCCCTCTAGGATTTCATTTCAAAGAAAGCTAAAAAAAAAAAAAAGCCCCCTCATTTTACCTAAGTGCTGCCTTCTCAGAGTGAAAATGGAGACTTTTATTTGTCTCTGCCTGCTGCTTTCTCCACCCCACCTGCTTCTGAGGTGGTCTAATGTGTAAACTACTCACGTCCTGCTGATCGGTTCCAGGGTCTGGGACAGGAAAGTGAAGGCCAGTTACTGCACGGGCAGACAGCACTTTATTTCGTGCCTCTCCTCCTCCCAGGGGCCATGAACTTGGTGTGTCCTCTGCTTCCAGTTAGGCCCTGGGCTCCAGATGCGTGCCTTCTGGGAGCTCCGCTCTGGGTTCAGTTGGAGCTCATTTGGACAAGTGTGCCAAGAACAGCTTGCCTACTCAGGCCTCTTGAATTGGCCATGGGGGCTGGTCTGGGGTAGGAGGAAGCTGTTCCTGCCACCCCATCAGCTCTGGTGGGCACAGCAGGCCACAGGGCCTTACAGGACTCAACTGGACCATGTTTTTAAAGGAGCATTTGATTTTTTTTTAAGTTAGAAAAGTAAAAAACCCAGTCTTTATTAAGCTTTTAAGTTCAGCTTTCGATAAATCTAGCACTCGTTTTTAACCTAAAATGTCTGATCTCATTTTGAGTGGTCATCTTACTCAGCTTGTCCATTTAAAAACTTGGAAGGCTTTGTGGATCTTCCATCATATTCTCAGCTTTCCCTACAATTCGATCCAGGCAGTTTTCCCATTTCCCTTTCCATCCAAATGTCCTATCATATTAGGGGAAATTATGACTTGGGGAATAGTGTCCCAACGAAGTTTCCCCAGATCTAAATATTGTGACTTGGTTATCAGTGTACTCCATCCTGCTGGATGTGCCTTAGAGTCTGCAAGCTGCCTCTTTCACCACACAGACTGGAACAGCTCAGGAAGATCCTTCTCTCCACGTCCCTTCTCCTCCTTCTGTCCAGAAGGCATCAAAGAGGGCTGCTTTCCTCAGAAGCCCGGTGGCCCATCGGGACACCTCCACCCCTGTCCTCCCCTGAGCTGACCCAAGGGCCTGGTTCTATCCTCAGCTGACTGCCCTGGTCTCACCCCAGACCTGGGAGTAAAGCACGATGACTTACTCGCTTGGGACACTCCCTCCCACCTGGTCACTTACCTCAGAACTTCACCTCCAGACGCCAAGTCAGATCTGTTTTTTGGATACCTGTGTATCATCAGCACATAGCTGATCTTTTAGGATTTCTCCAGTGGCATATTACATAGTTTGTGAAACTCTTTTTGTATTGATGGATCCTTCCATGAGAAGTGATTTTGCAGGTATGACTTGAGAGAGAAATTCATTGCTGGAAAATTAGGGAACCTTCAAACTTTAAACACATATACACACACACACATACACATACTGTGAACTTTTACAATAATAGATTTTTAATGAAGGAAGTCTTTGGAGAGTTTTTAATGAGTCCCCTTCCCATGTTGTCCTTGGACTATAAGCAATGGTTGTTAACAACAATCAGGGGACTTGAGTTACCAGTTAACGGCATGCGGGTTTACCCCACCGTTTACAGGCCTGAGCCCCGCTAATGGCTTTGAGCAGTCTCTGCTTGGCTTGTTGAAAACCAGTAGTTGTGTAGCGCTCTGACTAGGTAATTTGAAAGTTGCCCTTTGGGATCTATATATTTTAATTTCAGGGCCCTAATTCATGGGTAAGTTTATTCAACGAGGAACAGGCATGGGGAATTGCACAGAGCTAAGGAAAACGTCCACTAGGCCAGTTTACACCAACTCTGAACCTTTAACAGCTCTCTGCTGGGTATGTACGTCCTGCCTGTAAGAAAGCATGTATCGCTTCGCTGTCAGTTTGGTTTGCCTGTGTGTCAGGGAGTCGGGATTTCTGCTTTCACTAAGGTTGATTTATTTTTCTTTTCCTTGGTAATTGTTAAAAAACAAAATAAAACCTGCAAGCCTTTTGGAAGTTCTGGCGAAGTCCCTTAGCTGAGGATAACTGAATCTGAGAAGTGTTGAGAGCAGAGCCAGAGCCCCCTTCTCCACAGCCTTTTCTTTCCTGGGATGCCTCTGGGTGCACAGGGTCCCCCAGGACGCTAAGCGAGCAGGAAGCCATCTCTGGGCAGTCAGCAAAATAAACCCAACGAGATTGGGTTTGTGTTGGCAGGAGGCATAAGAATACCTTGCTAATGGCATGAAAGGACGGCTACCTCATAAGGAGAACAAAATTCTCCTTACCTCTAATTACAGGAAAGGAGAAAAAATCACTTAAAAAAGTTTAAAATGCCTTAACACGTGTCCATATAACAAAACCAGCACCTTGAACTTTCAATGTCAAATACTTCATGCAGTTTCCCCTTTAGGGGAATTTACGTGGTCATGGTGATGATTCTGTTCCAGCTACGTGTCCTGCAGCCCTGGGTGGGGCTCATGCCTCGTCAGTGGGGGAATGGAGTTCTTAAAAACAAGGGAAAAATTTTGCTGAGCTGGGTACGATCAGAATGGAAACTGCCCCTGCCCTTGCTCCATCTGCATGCCAGAGTGCCCTCGGCTCTGGCTCCGCCCCCTTCATGGGCAACCAGTGAGGTGACAGGGCAACAGGACCACAGGACTTGCAGGCTCTCTCTTCCCCAGTTCTCTGCGTTCTGCACGGGCCGTGAGGCTGTGCAAAGCTAAGTGGGGATCATTGTGGCCTCAGAGTCTCCAGACACTGGGCCCCACGTGGCCCTGTAGGCTGCAAATCCCTTCAGAATTCCTGTCTCTTGTTTTTCTACATCAACACAATTGCACTGCCCTCCACTGGGCCTGGAGGAGGCTACAGATAACAGAACAAGGGACTGACGGGAAGAGGACTTGGTGTCCGTAAGGGTCACTCATCACGGGCACAGGCATCCTGGGCAGGTAGGAGGTCTTCGCATGGCACCCTGTGCACCTCATCTCAATGTCTATGACGTCATGCTGACCACCCTGGCTCTCCTATTATCTGAAATCCTGCCTCACTTGTCAGCACTGCCCAAGGTTCTTTTCATGCAGGGCCTTGCATTGTTTGGGGTCCATGCCACATGTTCCTGTGAGACCATGTCGTGCTCATCTGGCCCACCCCCAGCTCCCCAGCCCCTAAGGCCTGGCCCTGACTTCCACATTCTGAAAGTGAACAAGACACACATGCTGAATCATTTACTCTTTTTAATTTATTTTATTTATTTATGCCCACCTTCTTCTAGAAAGCATATAAGGTGACTCATAGACATGTAAGATATGGCTAGATGGGATAAATTATTTTCTGACTAAATGAATTCCAGTTCTTTCCAGGTCTAAGGACCTCAGAGTTGGTACATATGAGATGAGATCCCTCCTATGTAAAAAGACACACATCAAGAAGCAATGCTGACCCCCATAGTCCTGGGTCTAAAAAGAAGACCTACCACTCGGTTTTGTGGTGACTGGTATTTCCTAGTTTCCTACATATATATCTTGTTTGCCCATTGGAGTAGATGGCACTTGAAGAGAGGTATAATCAGCTCTGTGCCCCCCGAAAGGCAGGCTGAAACTTGGGCCTCCAGGAGGTGTGTCATAGAAACTTTGGTCTGATCTGAGCCCAGTCCAGGGGATAGTTGTCCATAAAGCCTACAGCAAGTGATGTGACGTTTTTATCACTCATCCCATGATGGGGGCCGGTTGCTGCAAGCCATGAAGGTCTTTAAAATATTTGTAGCATTTAGTAGAATATCCAAGTTCTGTACCAGTCAGGGATCTGGATTTTAAGCACAGAAACTGGCTCTGATTAGTTTCTACAGAAAAAGGTAGGAGGTAGCTCACCGAATCTGTGGGAAGCAGTGGGAACCAGATTCTGGAAATGGCAGCAACGAGGGGTTGGGTAGCAAGGCTGCCCTGTGCTGCTGCTGACTTACCACCAGCTGTCCCTTGGCCTCAGCACCCTGGAGTCATGGAGCTGCTGTTGTCATGCCGGTCTCTCTGTCTTCTCAGTGTCTGCACCTCACTCCCTCAAGAATTAAGCCCTGGGGTTTCAGTCTGGGCCATGAGAAGGTGATTTGACTTTGTCTTCCTCGCCAGGTGTCCAAGATCCATTATAAGTGCCCACCTCCCTCTAACCACTGGCTCCTTCACGCCTTGAGCACCATCCTGGGGCAGACACAGCCCAGTGCCCCAGGACCTGTCCTCAGTGAGCACACCTTTTCAGGCAACTTCAGGTACTAATTTAGCTATTTTCCCACCATGGTTCAGAATCTCATCTCCAAGCAATGGAATTGCTGTCCTTAGCCAAATCATAATCTGGGTTCTTTCCCTCTTCCCTCAGGGTCAGTTATTGGCAACCTACTCATCTGGCAATGTCTCCCCAGCCAGATTGTCAACTCCATGGGGGCAGGAGCTTTATCAGTGGTGCTGTTGGCTAGAACATTGCTGGACAAGCAGCTAGTACTTGATGAATAAATGAATAAGTGATTTCAATAGCATTCTGCATCATAGAGCTATGCTTAGGAAAGTCTTTCCTGGAATTCTAAAATCTTCCTTGTACAGCCAAGATCAGCTGTCCCAGAGCCGGGTATGGTTTCTCGCGGAGCAGCAGGATGCCGGATCTTGGTCTCCTGAAGGCCAGGGGCAGCCGGCTGTGAGCCTCAGGCCTGTCACTGTCTCACATCCGGGATGTAGCAAGGGCTGGGTTTGATTATCTGGACCCATCCGCGCTAACTTGGGTGGGGAGTAAGATCAGGGGCCTCTTGTTTACAGCCCTCAGGGAAATGGACGCAGGATGGCCTGGCCCGTGGGTGTGGGTGGGCACTCGTAGTCCTTCATGCTAAGCTACTGCCTCTGAGTGACCAACTGAAACTTCCGAGATTCAGGTTTGTGAGTACAATGGACCCTTGAACAACACACATTTGAACCGTGGGCCCAGTTATGCACAGATTTTTGTTCAATAAATATATAGGAGAATTTTTTTGAGATTTACAACAATTGAAAAAAACTGCATAGCCTAGAAATATCAAAAAAATTGATAAAAAGGTCTGTCATGAATGCATAAAATGTATGTAGATACTAGTCTGTTTTGTCACTTACTACTATAAAATCAACAGTAGGCTATCAGTAGCTAAGTTTTGGGGGAGTCAAGACATATACATGGATTTTTGACTCCATGGGGTTGGTTCCCCTAATTTCTGTTGTATTTGAAATAGCAGTTATTTGCAGGGCATTTTTGCTTAGAAATTTTTATAGGTGTGATGGAATTAAGTGTTCTGTTGAATCTTTGCTGATTATTTACAAGGCATTGCTTAGAAATTGTTCAAACAAAATTCCCTCCGTGAGCACACTTCTGTTTGTCTATGAGCTAACATTACAAATAGTATTCACGGAAGTTTACTCGTTGGTAGCCAACTCCTCTGTTTCTGGAGACGCTAGTGAACTGAGCGCTAGCCAGGGGAAAGTCATTACATATCAGTGCATTTCTGTAGAAAGCTGCTTATTCAAAGGGACCAGAGCCAAATCTGGAGAGTCTTAGAAATGGCCTCTGAGATTATCCACACCAATTTATTAATCTAAGAGGAAGCTGAGGCTCTGAGAGAGTTCTTAAAGGCCTGTGCTGGACTGGAACTCTGATGTGTCCCATTCCTTGAAAGAAAGTAGGACAGTTGGTGCTGGTTCTGGCCAAGGAGACTGAGAAGCTGATGACGTGAAAACCTCCTAAAGCCGAGAAACTTCTCAGCACTTTATAATGCTGCGTGGTTTCTCCTCTTCTGAGCTGATGTTTACTTTCCCAAGTGCCTGTTTTTGAGGGGCCGCACAAGGTTCTCCGGACTTGGCGGGGCCCTCTTGGTGCAGAGTCTGCATCTGGCTGTGACCCACCTGTTCTCCCGCCTGTTTCCCGGATGCCCGCCCAGGAGAGATGAGTCCTTCCCCCTGAGTGGGCGGGAGACAGCCAGCCGCCAGGAGCTGCACAGCTGGGAATCATTCAGGGCGAGCCTGGGGTGGGAGTGGGAGGGGGGAGGGCTGGGAGGGCCCAGCCCAAAGTGGAAACTTGTTCTCCGTGCAGGCCAACTCCATCTGTCCCACACCTTCTTCACACGGAATGTTCTCTGGGTTTCTTTGGAAAGTAATTTTACGCTAGCTCATCCAAGCTGAGGCAAGGAGCTGAAATTTTAGCATAGGCCCACTGGGAAGCAGGAACAAAAATCAAACAGCTCAAGATGTTATCCTTTTCACCCATTCCAGCACTGACTACATGGCCTCCAGCTGGAATGCGGAGTGCGCACCATGGAGCACGCACTGAAGCGGCCGGAGCTTATCAGCCGGTCCCACATTAACCCGCTGGGTCCAGCAGCTGGGATTTCCTGAACCCCAAACACTAATTTCTGCAAATTGTTTTATCTTCCCTCTGACTTTTAAGGGAGCAGGGAGCACGTGTGGACAAAGAGGCTACGGTGGGCAACAGCAGGTTGCTTCTCCATTAGCCGCATGTTTGTGGATTTAGGAGATTGGAGAGAAAGGAAAATGCAATATGAGCAGCCCATTTATTTATTGTTCCAAGCACGTGTGTAGAGGTCTCCATGTTCCTGTCCAACACTGTACCTTTCTTTGCCTCTAGCCTTTGGAAAACAAAACCCGAAATCACATGGGCCCTCATCACCCATCATCACTGTTAAATAAACGTGGGGCTCTTACACTGGAGAGGCAAAATTCCTGCTCTAAGGAGGAGTGCTGGAATGCTTTCAGATGCCGAATGAAATCGCCCTTCAGCTGGGCAAGGAAAGTGAAGAGTAGTGGGGGCACGGCCTAGGGCAGGTGTCGTCAGAGGCCAGAAAACAGCAGGCAACTTCTTATTTCCTTTTGACTGCCTTAAGTGTTTCTCCTGTCCCCTGGTCAGAGAGGGCTGCGAGGAGCACACCTGCTGGTGGCCAGACTATAAAAGGAAACCAAACTTCTATGAGCTAGAAAGCAAATTCCCACTCTGACCAGGTAGTCTGTTTCTCCCGGTGCTAAACGGCTTCCTGCCCTAATTCACAGGGCCACAGTAAGATGAATGAGCCCAGGTGTGACAACACCCAATCCAGGGCTGGGCTCCATTTAAGATCCAACCTTTGGCAGTTCCTGCTGCCCATTCAAGGTTTTCTGCATCTTACATGGACTCTAGATTTAAAAACCCCAGACCAGATAGACTATGAGGGAATTCTCTTGCAATGTCAGCCATTTACCCAGGCTAGACCTTCAGCCAGATTAGGAAAGATTAAAAAAAAAAAATCCCCAAATAAAAATGTTTCTGTCACCACATGGAGAATTATGCAGCCAAGGGAAAAAGAAAATTCCAATTTCTTCCAGCATCTCCCCACTCCCCAGTGTGCAGGGACAGCTGCAGAATCACTGGGCAGCCTAACACCACAGTCTTTTGACCTGAAACTTCATTTTAATACGATGGCCTCTACCCCTATGCCTTCTCCTCTCCCCAAATAAAAAACAAAACCTTTGAAGTTAGCCATATAGTTAAGTGATTCATTCTTATAAAATAATGGCTTGCTCTGGGGAAGTTGTCCAGCTTGGCTTTCTCTCCATCTGCTCCCAGGCACTTCAGGCCGAGGTCCAGCCCAGGCAGAGGCAGCACCAAGCCACAGGCTTCTGATGCAAGTTCTAGAACATGACTTCAGCTAAGCTGCTTCTCAAGAAGTGAAGATTAGAAGCATTTGCATATGATTCAGCTGTGAGCCATTTCTTTACGGGATATACAAATGTCAGTGTTATAATAGACCGTGCCACCCTAGCTTTAGGCCCAACATGTCAGTGAATAAACACATCAAGCCTGAGTTGGCGTGATTGGCTCAAGGACTATCGGGCCGATCAGGAACACTGGTGGCAGCATTTTATGAAATGGGCAGATGACAGAGAAATCAAAACAAAGCCCGCTCCCCCATCTGCGTTTATCATAGAGGCATCAGTTCATGTCGGGCCTCGCCTTAGCTCGCTCGGCTTGTAACTTGCATGGAAACATAGAAAGACATTTAACTGCTCTCAAGTTAATGGGAGCTTGAAATCTACAGACTCAGACAAATGACAAAGGTCTTTTAGGGATCAAAGGGGCAGGGGGCAGGTTTCTGGTCCCATCCAGTAGAAACTGAACTATTCTGAAAAGAATTGGCCCAGACAAGGCTGTAATTAACTATCCCACTGGAGGGCTGCTATTCCAACCCCAGACAATGAATTGATTCTTTAAGGGATAATTCTGACAGAGGCCCTGGATTGCTTATCTCGCTTTCCAACCCGTGTTATAATTGTAGAATAGGAATGGGGAACATGGGGAATCAAGGATCAAGGGAGGGTCGAGGAAAGCACATTTGTAAAGCCCATTTAAGAAGGATTATTCAAAAACAGAATGGGTAAGCTCAGGAGACAGTGCATTCCCTGTTATTACGAATGTGACACAGAAATTGGACGCACTGATTCTGAGATTCTAGAAGGTAAGTCCAGGACACAGAAGAGAGGAAGGCAGTCTGACTGTGAGGGCAGCGGAGCTGTGATGGTGGCTTTAATAGGTTTCCCAGGTACCTGAAGACCTAACACCCCTGAGGCTTAGGAAGTGGTTGGTTCAACTTTATTCTCAGTTGGAATCTTTTGCCATAAGCCAAAGACCTAAGTGGAAGGACATCGGAGGTGGCATCTTAGAAAGTGTGAGAGAAAGTCAGAGGGCGACCAGAATGGCTTCCTCAGCTCTAAAACCCTTGGTCTTGACTGGGTGACAACGACTGCCACAGAAATTTTGCCCTGATTGGCTCAGTTCCCCCAGAATGGGAAATCCACTGCAGAACCTTTCCAGTGTTTGATCTGTTTCCTAATTTCAACAAATACTTAGTGACACGTAATGCTATGGGCTGCTGGAAGGAGAGAGAAGTAGAGAAATGAATCGGCCTCCTCTCTTAACCTCAATTATAGAAGAATTTACACTGGCTCCCAGCCCTGTCTCATTCAACGGGCTTGATCTGAACACAACCTCAAACCAAAAGTTTTCATTATTTCAGTTCTCAAAAACACACTCAACAAAAGCAAAAAAAAAATGAGGAGGGGTTGTTGTTTCATTCCATGCTTTCTTTCACAATTTAAAGCCCAGTTCTGAAGTTGTTCCAAACTCAATTCCAGGAAAAGAGCAATTCACGTGTGATAGGTCTAAGCCCCATTTTATAGACCCAAACAGATCGACAAGTTCACACCCAGATCAAGGGACCACATGAAACCCTCTATTCACCTCCCCATGCGTTCGTTCCTAACAGTCCATGCCAGTGTCCCATTTGTAAGGGGAGGGGAAATATAGTTTGCAAACCCCTCTCCCATACTCCCAACAGACCAGCCCTCTCACTAAGGGCCACCTTGATTGGCAGTCACGGATGGCTTCCAGTTGCATCACTTCTTAACCAAATACAACTGATGTGAACAGAATTCATAAAGTATAGGCGGTCTGACTAATTAGAGAGCTCTGATGAGCCATCAGGGTCATACTTAAAAACTGACCTATGTTTCTCAGGGTTCTAGAAATTTCCAATTACTACCCTTCTACCCAGAGACCATCACCACAGTTTCACTGAGCTCTGGATGCCACTGTGAGACATTCTTTCTCTAACACCAAATATAATGCTTGTTGAAAATTAAATACAGCCTTCTTCCCCCATAAGTATACCCAAGTATGAATAATTTTATAGGAAAATCTCCCAAGAGCAAGTTTTTGTTGAAGAGAGAGCGACTTGGTTTTGCAGGAGAACAACACTTTCCCTAGAGGCATCGTTGTGGGTCATTTTCCATGTACAAATATTGGCTTAAAAGCAGACCTTTTATAAATGGTAACTCCAATCCTTTCCTAGTCTTTTAGTGAGAAAGGCACCAGCAGAGTGGAAACATGGGATTTGGGTAATGCTCATTAATTTTCGGTAAGCACTTGCATGAGGCATACTCAGCCTCAAATGTCAGGACTGCTTACCAATGGGAAGGTGACCAGTTGCTGTCATAGAGATCTGGGCCCGGCAGAAAGTCTTGCTGTCCAGCAAATCTGTGGTAATTAAAAGGTAAAAGACATTAAGAGCCCCCTCCTTACAGTATAACCCTGTGGCTATTAAAAAAAAAAAAACAGAGTAAGAACATAAAAGGGCCACAAGTGCTAGGGAGTTAGTTACCTACTGTGCTACCATAGTTGGTATCATATAAATAGTTTTCTTCTTTCCAGGTGTTCATAATGGAAGGGTCTACAAAGGACAAAAAGTGAAAACAGCAATCAGTTTCCCCTGGTGAAGTATTTGCTATTTCTAACTCTCTGTTTACCCATGAGGCATGGAACTTGGGGATGGTCCTCTGAAAGAAGGGATATGATTCTGCTTCAGCCCCATAATACTGTGTAATAATGTCATCTCAGTTTTCTTCCAGTGTCCTGGGGGAAATGGCCTGTGCTATGGTGTTATCCATGTGTTCTATACTTTTCACCTTTTTAGGGACGTTGCAGCCGTGAGATCTTGTCCTGGGCTAATGCTTTGGCTTCCTGGAAATGTTCCCAGGCTGCTCACGGCAGGGGGTGGGTTCAGGAGCCTGGCATTGCCTTGCATTCTACTACATCATCACCAGATACTTTTACATTAGAAAAAAATAATTGTTAGGGACAAATAAATTCATGATTAATGATATGTGTTCCTAGTGAAATTTTCCCGGGAAAATTAATTATGTTTCTTTCAGAAAAAGTCTGGGCAGTCTTCTCACAATGTCTTCATTGCTGACATCTGGAGTCTCTCCTCAGGTTAGGGGGCAGCCCTCTCCCTTCAGGATTTCTCCAGTTAGCTGAAGGGGTGACTTATCATTCCCAAAACAAAACTGAGGAGAAGGAGAGGAGAGTGTTTCCAAATCAGACAAACAACTTTTAAGAATAGGGCCCCACTGCCCCATCTCGGAAAAGAAAAGAGTACCCAGTCTGTCTCTCCGTCTCTCTCTTAAGTGTGTGCTGGATAAGCACATCGCACTCTAATCGACTCTTCAGATTTCAGTTTCAAAGGAAACTCCCCTCCACCTACCCAAATGAAGCCCAGCCCCTATACAACCCCATGTCTGGGCTGGTCTCCAACAGAAGCATTTTCTTTCCCGGCTGGCCACGAGCTGTGAGACCTGGCAGGAGTTCTCATCTGTCCCCTCCACGAACTTCCTGCTTTCCCCTCCACAGATCTGGGCTGCCCTCGGCTCTCCTCCTGCCCAGGTTCTGAATTTCAGAGTCAGAGTGGTAAGCCACTGACCGAGTTTCATTTTGTTTTTATAGCATAAATGGTATAAAAACCTGACTCACTGGCTAAGTCCTCCTGTTTACGACATAGGGATTTAGCTGGTATTTTAACTAATAGCTACGTGTTTGGGCACCCCAAGCCCAATCTCTTGGGGTTACACCCTCCCTCCTTGTTGGGTCACCTCGTACACCTGTTGTTGTCTCTGAAAACAAACTGAACCAAAAAGATTTGGGGGTGTTGGTCCCTCTATGAGCCTCTTCTCCCTTCCTCCCAGGGTGGACCTTCTTCTCCACCCTTCGGCTCAGCTTTTCTGAACTGGCAACACAAGAAGGTCTGGATAGTCAAGGAGGAAATATCAATTTATCTGGGACCTCTCCAGTACCATTCTGGCTCCTGGGTCTCCGTCAGATCACAGCGGGAAAGCGTACCGTCCTCTCGGCCAAGTCCTGTGTCAGCCTCTAGGCCAGTCAGAACCTAAAACAGACCATCTGGCTAACCCAACCCCAGGTCTCTGAGGTGGGAAGGGCAAAGCTAGGGGAACCTAATTAACATGCTTAGCAGCTATTGTTTTTTGTTTAATAATAGTCAACTAGATCCCTTATAAAAGAGTAAATAATTGCGTGGGGCCAATTTTGGTGCCTAGTGACTCACAAATCACCTGAGGTCAAATTCTGTCCTTGGTGACTAGCACGCAACCCTCAGGGAGGCCTGTGGTTCTTCTCGCTGCAGTGGACATGGGGAGTGATGCCGGAGCAGTGGCAGCTACACGGTGTTTTCATGGACAGTGGACTTTGGGGGACTCACATAGCTCTCCCTAGACTGAAAGGTCATAGGCCAAAGATCAATATGTCAGGAGCCCTGATTGGCACCAGGCCCTGGGGCACAATGTGTCGAGGCAGTTACTGCCCCCTGCAAGCCCAGCTGAACCATAGAAGGTCCCCAGGAGAGAGATTTGGGACAGATGAAGGATGGATAACTAGGCAGGGGAAGACCAAAAATGAATGTAGATGCCGTGAGGCTGCAGACCCTACTCAGAGCCCAGAACGGTGTCTGCTAAAAGTGCACGTAAGGCAGGAATTGGGTCCCGCTGCCACCTTTGGACACTCTCATAGAAGCTCCTAGAGCCCCCCAGAAACTATAGTAACTATGACAGCAAGCCCGCATCTTCCTCCATGTTGTGAAACATGCTCCCACCAAAGGAGTGGGGTAAGAGGAGATACTGACCCTTGTCCTTCTCTCCTCTTGCTTCTCCTACCTGGGCCATGTCCAATTCCCTGACTCTCTTGGTACGAGAGGGAGGCCCGCTTAGCCTGCACTCTTCCTGGCTCCTGAACTGGAGCCTGGGTGATGCCCTGACCAGCAGAGAGTGTGGGCACAGTTAGGCTTGCCATCCGTCAAGACATCAGAAAGAGTTGGCAGTCACGGGTCTCAAGGGCAAGGAATGAGGCTCAGGGAGGGGTGGCCCAGTGGACACAGCCAGGAAAGAGGTGTCCCTGGGCTTCCTGCCAAAACATGGATCCATCCTGCTCCCAGACTCCCTCTTGCATTCCCTTCCCATTGTCCTCCCAGGGTTTTTCCTACCAGGCTGGTTCCCTTCATCTGTTACTACTCACCAGTTTGTTCTGTCTTGACAATGACATTGTGCGTGGACTGGAACAGGTCACTGCTGCCCTGGCCTGTGAAGGACGGATTGGGAAAATCAGAACGGGCCCACACAGTGCCAAAACCTGATGCTGAAACAAGGACAGAGCTGGCGTCCTGGAAGACCTTCTGCCTGTTCACCTTTGTTTGCTTGTGGGAGGAGGCTTTCGTCTCAGCAGCTACAAACTCAAGCCTGGAGTCCTGGGCTCAGAGAAGCAGTAGCTGACGCCCCCTCATCTGATGGAGCTAGTTGGCCTTGCACAGGGAAGACATCTAGTATGGTGGAACTAGAACCTCAGAAGCCAGAGACCAGTTTTTCCACTAAGAGCTGCACGGCACTTCACCTTTCTGGGTCTTGGCTTCCTCATCTGTAAATTTAGAGGATTAAACTAGATAAAGTCATTAGATGGCCTCTATGGTGCTTTCCAATACTGAGATATGATACAAAATGACAACAAAAATACAGGGAAAACTATTTTAATTTAACTAGCTTGGTTCTTCTTTGGTCTTAAATTGAATCAGTCCCATTTTCATTGGATCCAATCTATCAGATATGTCTGGATAAATGCGTTGATCTCCCTTTGTTTATGCCTGGCGACACTTCTCTGGAAGTATCATACACATAAGCACATACGTACATCTGAATGAGGCTAGGGTGTTTTTCCTCCCCAGCCAGACTATAAATATCTCAAAGCATAAATATTAACTCAGAGATTATAAATGCCTTTAACTTAACTCTCTGACCTTCAGTTTTCCCATCTGTAAAATGGATACAATATTTATTTTCTCATAAGGTCATTAAATGAGTCAATCCAACTAGAGTGTCTAGTATAAGTAAACACTCAATAAATGTAAGTTAAGAGAATGTCTACGAAAAGGCAAACAATGAAGCAAAGGTGAGAGATCTGGTCTTTAGGCACTCAGAGGCACCAGCAGCATGCAGTGGGGCAAGGGGTCAAACAAACCATGGAAGGTCCAAGACGGCCGGAGCACCTCCCAGCCTCCCTGCCTCAGGCTTTAATCAGGGCAAAACTTGAAAGGAGAGGATTTAATTGGAGGTGGGGAGGTGAATATTTTTAATTCTTCAAGTAAGTAGGCTCTTTCCTGAAGATTCCTGGGGGCTATTTATAGAGCCTTGTTTGGTTTGGTTCTAGTAAAAGAAAAATGAGCAACCATCTTTGTGAGGCAGACAGAAGGGAGTGCCCAGGCTGAACAGGCTCATCCCGAATGGCCGCCACAGCTGCCAGCTCTGCAGCCAGACTCCGGGTCCTCCTCGGTGTTGATGGCAGCTGGCAGGGTCTGACTCTGGTTCATAGCCCTGGAACTCATGCTTCCCAAAGCCCTTGCTACCTGCCCAAACACAGGTTCTGCTGAGACAGACATGCCCATTCTCATGTGGACAGGCCAGCTCACTATTCTTCAATATCACTGCTTTCCAAGTGATCATTTTTTACAGGCATTACCAGAAGAACTTTATGCCAGGGTCAAAGACACACCAAGATGAGTTGTCTGCCCTGTCGTGCCTTACAAGCCAGTATAAAATGTGTGCATGTGTGAATCAACTATCACCAATGGACAACATCTGGAGTGGTAGCACGCCTGTGTTCCAGGTGGGGCCTCGAGAGACATGTCTAGGGCCCTAGAGCAGCATCAATTCCAGAAATCACTGCAGAAACATCTCTCATATGTCTAGACCACTGGTCTTAACTCTTATTTTTTCGAGTTTTGGACCTTTTAAGAATCTACTGAAATACTGTGAGCCCCCTCCCTTCCCAAAACACAAACATAGACCTAATGTTGCATTACCTTCTTACCAGCCTTAGGGGCCATTTTAAGACCCTAGGGTTAGAAGTAAAAAAAAAAAAAAGTAGCCATGGTAATCTTAACAAATAAGTGATTAGGAATTAAATTACTGAGCTCTGTTTGCAAGGGAAAGAAGAAAGGTTTCCTGAGAATAGCAAGTATTCTGTGGATCCCTAGCTAGACCTTGTCTCCTTGAAAATTAACCATAGAAGAGAATGAAGTTACACGGGGTTTTTACAGATTAGACACACCTCGTCCCTGAGGTTTTGCTTATCTTCTCTCACCTTCCTTCTCCCTCCCTACCTCGGCAGACAGTATTTGGAGGTGAGACCATCCTTTGACGTCCCTGACAAGGAACCCTGCCGCTGTGAGTCTGCACTCCTCCCAGCAGGCTCCTACTGGGGAGGGAGAGAGGTAGTCACCGTTCCACTTGAGATGCTGCAAGTTGTTGTAGAGGAGCTGCCCCGC
>JAVSCE010017527.1:0-37379 GCA_032199065.1 Smutsia gigantea
GGGGCCTTCTCTGAGGGGACAGAATGGGAGGGGAGCTTTGGGTGGGACGGCTCGTGGCCCTCTCACTGTACCAGGGGTCAAGGCAGCTCATCGTAGCGAACCTTCCTTTAGGTATCATTCCTCGCCGACACTCCCAGTCTAGCCACGGACTCTCATGATTCATCTGGGCTTATTTCATTCCTTTCCTTTTTCATTACTATCCCTTTTCATCAATTCTTTGAAGGTTTATCACCTTTTAAAGGTTTATCAATGGGCAAGTGTGGGGCTAAACACATGAAGGAATCTCTCACTGAGATGGAAAAGCACATTCAAGTTCCACTCCAGCCGCACCTGTGAACTCCTCACCAGATCACAGAATGAGAAGCGAGCACTGTTCTTTCCCCGGGACGATGACTAGGATAGCTTAACAGATGACTCCAGAGAATAGTAAAGATGCTAATTTGCGTAATCACATATATTACATCTCCTTAGCAGATTGCACCTTTTGTCCTTTGAGCAAATCTGGGAAGAAATATCTCTGGTAAATAAGGTTTCATATCCAAAAGCTTAAATCCTAAATTGGTAAGTATCAAAATGCTAGGCCCAGTTTGATTTTTTAACTTGGTAATCATACTGTTAATTCATAAGGACTCCTTTTTATCTGATTTCCCCTTCATTGTTATAAGTAGTCCTGGTTTATGGTTGCTATAGCCTCTCTAATATCTCTGAAATTATTACTTTATTATAAGCATTTTTCTCTTCCACAAGTTCTCTTGTTTTACCAATATGTTTATCACTATACTTTCCTATGATGTTGATTTTCTCCAATGGCTGATGATCCATGGTGACTGATTTGTGTTTATCAATGGACTGGATTGGCTACTTCAGGACGTAGGATTCGTTGTTGCCGTATGATTTCTCTGCTCTTGCATAGATACTTTCCCAAAGGAGAGAAAGGGGGCTGACTCTGCGTCCTACGTAAGTCAGTAGGTGTGTGGATAGTGTGTGAGGGGAAGTTACTTGAGCAGCACATGAGGGTGAGTACACACACGCACGCATGCACACACATGCACACACACACAGGCACATACCTTCAACCCCAAAGGGAGAGTGGTCAGTAACTTCATTCTTTCCCTCCAGACACAGCTGATGTTTTCCTCTGTTCTCCCATCCATGTCTTTCATGGAGGTCCAGAGTGAACTGATATTGAGGTGCCAATCCTGGACATCTTCCCTGGTCAGGTAGTTCACTGGGTTCAAGGTGCTTTTCTTGGGGCCATACGTATGTACTGCCTGTTGTTCAGTGTATCATCATGGGAGCTGGTGGGAGGCCTGGCTGGCCCCTCCATTGAGGAAATGCTTTACTATAAATTATCCTGGCCATTGCCCCAGGGCCCCCTCCTGCCCTTTGTATTTTTCACTCAGCTGGGTTCATTGTTTGCTTTTTGTGGATTTGTCCATTCCTTGTCAGCAATGTTGCTTTATACTATTCTTAGGTTGAAAATTTCTCTACAGTTATAAAATAAATTATTTACTTTTTATTTCCCAGGAATTTCTAACAATTTCTCTTCTGTTATTAGGACATTTTGTTGGCGTCCAGTGCCATTTGGACTCTTCTTATAGATATAGACACTGTCCTGCATTTTGAGTGGTTGGGAGTGGTGCGCTCTCCGTCCTCCGTCCTGACTCCAGTTTTCTTGTGTTGACTCTTTGGATTGTTTCAAAATAGATGTGTGTTTTTCTTATTCAAACAGTACATATGCTTTTGGGGAAAGTCAGAAAACACGGAAAGGCGAGATGAAAAATAACAGTTTCTAAGGTCTCGTGTAACAGTTTATGATTTCATTAATATCTAGTATGTTTAATTTTGCCAAAAGGTGCATTTTCAATCATGGAATAAAAACATATGCAACTTATTTTGGGGAATACCATTGTATTGCAAATGCTGTCAAAAATCTTAGAGCATGTGCACAAGGCCTACAGTGCAGTCCATTATAATCAGAATACTCTCCAAGTACACTTGCTGCACAATGAAAATCAAAGCTTTCCCAATATTTGGTGAATGGGAATGAAATACTTGTTTCAGTCTTGTGTGTTTGTAAGGGAATCAGTCTAATGTATTTCCAACTTCATAATTGAAAAACACTGACTATTCTTGTTATTAATTTATATATCATTGAAATGCAGTTGGCTGGATTTTAAAGTAGCATAGTTTTGTCACTAATCTATACAACTTAGACAATTAGAGTATATTTTCCTTACAAAATAAGAAGTCTGAGGCTGTTACAGCTAATATCCCTAGCGTGATCCACCAACTTCTTCATCTTTCCATCTGGCTCTACTTAGCATATAGGCTACTATTAATGTTCATAGGCTGTCTGGGTCTCACAGGCACCCTGTCCATATTCTGGAAGAAGTATCAACCAGCTGATTCCATCCATATTTCTTTAATAAGAAAATAGTAGCCTTCCTGGATGTTCCACCAAGTAGGATTCCACTCGTATCTTCTCATTGGACATCCCATGAGTTAGATACACAGCATCTTGGAGCACAGTCATGATATTCACTAGTTAAAGAAGAAAATTGGATTTTGGCAGGCAATTAAGCACTGTCTACTTTTGAGACCAATTTCTATTATAATGCATGACATTTATAAGTATCAGTTAATTCTGGACAAATTGGTGAATGCTGTTGCCATGCACAGGTAATCATTCAATCTGGGTATCTCCACATGGCTGTACATTGACACAGATTCTAGTGTAGTGTGTAATTGCATGAGCAATCACATTGGGAAAGATGTGCTTGGATAAAAATGACTTTGATTTATTTCATTAGCCAGGGGATTCCTGTGACCACCTTACTTCTCAGTTGGATGGCACCCAGGAGAAAAAAGAGCTGCCCGGAGTTGTCAAAGCAAGTGTTTCCTTGGTAAGTTACAGTAGCACTGGGGGTAGGGATGAAAGGAGGAGCCATTTCTTCAACACAGTTGTGCAAAACATCAAAACAGTGTAACGTAATTCAGATGGCTGGACCACCGCAGCTGTCAACATACCTATCTATTTTTAATCGATTTGTAGGAAAATATCCAGCCGTGAATGAACCCAAGTTTAATGGTAGAGTCCATAAATAACCGCAGGGTCCAAAAACACAGATACATGCCCAGAAAACTAAGGATTGTAGGCATTTCTTTTTGACAGATTTACTCCTTTATGTGTTTTTCTTTTCTTTTGAAACATTCTTGTAGGAGTGTTAGTTCCACTGAGTCATCGGTCCACCTGCTGGGGCAGCAGCAGGCGTCCACAATTTCCTATTGTTTCCCCGGTGTGGGTGAACATCAGGCACCCTACTTCCAACCACACTGTCAATGCTGAGTGCCCCATGTCCCTCTCCCTTCCCTGTGCCCTGCTTTTCCCAGAGCCACTTGTGCTCCCCACTTCCTCAGCAGGGCCACAGCAGCGACCTGAACAGCATGATCACGCTTCTGTCATTTACAGCCAGGGACGGCCGTCTAGTTGTGGTTCAGCCCGGAGCTGTTTCCCACATCTGTTGCAGCTTGCACTTTCTCTATCCCATGCTGTCTTTTCTCTCCCTGTGGAGCTTACATAGTTTATTTTCCTTTCCATTTTTACATCCTCATATTTGCTTTCCTAACTTCTTCCCAGACCAAGAAAAGCAAAATGGTGAATCCCCTCAGGTCCTCTCCTCCCTGCCGCAGCGGTCCCGGGGCTTAGCTGGAAGGTGGGCATCCTGGGACCCAGGCGTGGGCCCTCATACCTTCAGTCATTTCCCTCATAATTTGGAGGAGGAAGTAGTTTTCTTTCAAAATTTTCTCCATTTGCTTTCTTCCTTGGCGCTGTTTGGATGGGGACGGAGGTGGATTTTGGAAAAGAATTTGCAGTATTCCTGGACTACCTCTGACCACAAATTGTGGGAATGCTGGGATTCTTTTTTTCCTACTTTTTAAGTATGTTTTGTTGACTCTACTGGGTTTTCAGAGAGAGAAGCTCAGTCGTCTGACTTAACCCTTCCTTTTATTCCAGAATACAATTTCCCGTTGTATATAGAAATAATCTAAAAATCCTTTTTTTTCATATTAAAATTATCCACAGTCTGCTCCCTACTGGTATTTCCAAACTTTGGTTCCCCTGACTTAACCACCCAGATCCTCTACTTTTGAGAGCAAAATCAACCTTCTCCATCAAGAACATCCCTAAGTTTTCCCATGGTAAAATTTTGTTGTCTTCTTTCATCTTTTAAAATGGGCAAAAGATTTGAATAGACACTTCACCAGAGAAGATAAAAGGATGACGAATAATCTCATGAAACATACTCTGTATCATTACTGATTATGGAAATGCAAATAAACCTACAGTGAGAAATCTCTACATAACCATGTAAAATGACTAAAATTAAAGAGACTGACCATACCAACTGGTGGTAAGGATTCCAGCAGTTGGAAATTCTCAATGCACTGCTGGTGGGAATGTAAAATGGTCTGTCCATTTAGAAACATAATTTGGCAGCTGCTTTAATTGTTAAGCCTTTACCTATCTTAGACTCAGCCATTCTACTCATAAATAATATATATTCATCCAAAGATTTATCCACAGGTGTTCATAGGGTAATAGCTCTAACTGGAAACCACTCAATTTTATCTATTAGTAAATGCACGTACAAACTGTGGTATAGCTACACAGGGGAATATTGCTCAGCAGTAAAAAGCAGTGGCCTGCAATGTGGATGGATTTCAGAATGATTTTGCCATGTGAAAGAAGCCAGACAAAAAAGATTCAGTTTATATAAAATTACAGGAAATATAAAGGAATCTACAGGGAAGGAAAGAAGATCAATGATTGCCTGGGGACCTGGGGATTGTTGAGGGGTGGGGAAGGAGGGATGACAAAAGGCATGAGGACATTTTTGGGGGTGCTGGTTTTGTTCATTATCTTGAATGAGGTGATGACTTCACAGATGTATATATTTTTCAAAACTCATCAAATTGTATGCTTTAAACTCTTTAAATATGTGCTGTTAATTGTCAGTTATACCTCAATAAACCTTTAAAAAGAGTCCATGTAATATCATTTCATTAATATCCAACATGTTTATTTTTCCATAAGCTACTTACAATAAAAGAAGCGTCTATTCATGTAGTGCTTGACCCTTGACTCTAAATCACAAACACCACTAAATTTGGGCATTAAGAAAAAGGCTTACAATCTAATCTATAATCATCATCAACCTACTCTACAAATCACTCCTTGTATACATCAAAGAAGATATTTTCCTTATGTGCAGTTGACATAAGTGAATTAATCAATTTGAGGTGTTAGTTTGTTCAAACAGCAAACTAGCCAATCTAGTTTATTTCCAATGTCTTAAGTGAAAATCAAGTAGCTATACTTTATATTAATTCACAATTCACTGTAAATACAATCATACCATCTGTTAAAAACTATCAGTTGCATCTGTGTTTGCTTCATAGAAAAGAAAATTTAGAGAAACTTGACTTAAACAAGTAGGAGTTTGTTTTAATCACAAAACAAGTCACTAATAGGTAGACCAAGGCTGTATCAACCTAGCATGAACTTCTCTTTCCTTTCATGCTGCCACTATAGCATGCAGATTTAATCCCTATAAGACGGCGAACAAACTAGATACCATATTGATATTCCTGTTAGGAATGTGTGCCAACTGACCATTATTAACAGAAAACCGGGGCTTTCCTGGAATAACCTGTGCAGTAGGATTTCCCTTATGGGTTCACTAACTGCTACACATTTACATGGCATTATTTGTTTTATTTTCTTATTTTAGTTGCCTGAATCTTATTCCTTTATCAATAAGCTTTTTTGTTTGTTTACCCTCTCTGCAACTTTTTTGAATTTTGAATGTATTTTGTATTTGTTGCTGGAGTTCTTAACTTTCACGAGGACCTGCCTTGTATTTCATGCATCTTGGTCACTACTCAGTGAGATGGTCGCTTTCCATCTGAGAGCTGTTTCATTCTTCAGTTATGGACATTGTCTTCCATTAGGTCTTAAATTATTTCTCCTCCCCATTTTCTGTATCCCCACACCATCTAGAACCCATATGGCTTTGCTTGAGTAGAATTTCAGTATCTCCTAAGTTTTCTCTCATGTTTGTCTGTTTGCTCTGATTTCTTCATCTTTATGTTCCAGATTAGTAATTTTTTGTTCATGATTGTATTGTTTTTAGCTTATCTCACTCTTTTTGTAAACTTCAGCAAACATATATTTTCCAAGAGCAACATTTTTCTCTCTGATTTACCCACTATTTTAGCTGTAGGTTCTTGATACATAGCAGCTGTAGCTCCTTAAATCACTCTGAAAATAAGAATTAAGTTATTTTTAAGGAATCAAATTATTTTTATGGTTTTTATTGAGGTGTAATTTGCAAACAACAAATGCATACATTTTAGGTGTATAATTCAATTACTTTTAACAAATGTTTTCATCCATGTAACCATACTCAGTCAAAATAGAAACCTTTCCAGCACCCCAGAAGTTTCTCTCTGGTCCTATCTAGTTGATTTATCCTTCCACTCCTCCACAGGCAAGCCCCACTGTGATTTCTTATACCTTAGGTTGGTTTCACCTGTCATATAAGTGGAATTATAAATATTTAATGAACTCTTGTGTCTGGCTTCTTTCAGTCAAAATAATCTTTAGGTTCATCCATTTGTTGGGTGTATTAGAAGCTTGATCCTTTTATTATTAATAAGAATCCATTGCATAAATATACCATTTGTTTATCTAATCAACTGATGATAGACATTGGGTTGTTTTTAGTTTTGAGCTATGATATATAATGCCATGAACATTCATGGGATATAATGGAGGTGTATTCTCATTTCTCTTGGATAATGATGCAACATAAATCAGATTATTGGCAAATAAGCCACCCACAGCCCCATCACATGTAGCTCTTAAACTCAGCAAGGGATAATTTAATAGGTAAATAAAAAATAACTAAACCCTATCTTTAAAAAAGCATCTAAAAAAACAACAAAAACTAATTTTTGTATGTGTGTATCCAAAGTGGACGATGTTTACTTAATCTTAGTCCTCATGGGTGAGCTCATACAGAAAAATTAAACTACCCTGTAAATATTTTTTCAGTATTTCTCAGTATCAGCTAAAATATAAATAGTTTCTTCCAATTATTTTCCAAATATAAACATCTTCAGTGGAGAACATGTTAGCTTTTGGGACATGTGGCCGTACACAGGGAAGTCTGCCCAGGTGTGAGTACCAGCTGGTCAGGGAATTGCACATTTCCCATTGGGTAACAGCTAGTATCCTCCAGTTTTAGGCTTTTTCTCCATTTCTAGGGAGTTTCTGACCAGGACTGTGGATCTTGGATGTCTTTTTTTCTATCTAGCTCCCTAGTCCCTCCCCACACCCCTGTCCATGAGAATCTGCTCACAGCACAGGGGTGAGACGATCCACCATAGGCCCCATCCAGAGAGACGTGGGGTGGGCAGTGTTCCACAGGGCAGAAGATGCCAGCACCCTTCCTGGTGGGAATGCAGCCCTCTGGGCCCTAATGGTCTCTGCAGACGTAGTGCAGGACTTTATTGACTTTTGATTTATTAGTGTAGGAAATTGATGTATGTTTCCTCTGCAGTCAAGTAGATCAGTTTTCCCCCAAAGCCACAGTTGTTTGTGTATTCTTATAAGTGAGTGGGTATACTTAACTTAAAGGTGTGTAGAGGGGGCAGGTGGGTAGGAAACATTCACCCCAAAAGCAAAGCCAATGGAGGGCATGAAGGTCTAATTTATTACTTCCAGGCAAAGCTCATTTCATTTTTCAGTCTCCCTCTGTCTTTTGTTTTGTCTTCCTGACTTCTCTCCCTCTTACCCCTAAACCCACCTTAGGAACCCAGCCACCCCCATGACAGCTAGTTCATTTGATTTAGACTGCATTTGGGGTTTGTTTTCCTAGGGTTATAGCTAGGGGCTTTCCACATATTTAAGGCTGGGGGTGGTCTACTTGGTTCCCACTTTATAAACATTTCTTAACTCTTTGCCCATGACCCTTCCTACTCTTTATACATTCTACATTATCTGTTTTTCACTTTCCTCTTTAGAATTTTGTTTTATGCTGCTTTTAGGTAGGGGCTTTTATTTTATCAAACCAATTTGTTCTACTTTCCACCTAGAAATTTCTATCACTTGGTCTACAGTGAAATTCTTTGTTGGTTTCCAGTACTGTTAAAAATATGTTCCTTAAAAAAATATATATGTTTTCTGCCATTTTTAATGATTTGGGAGGTGAGGGGAGGTAGATGATCGCCAGTTCACCATCTTGACATAAACTCCCTATGCTAGTTCTTATGTTTTTTGCTTCCTCTAAAAAAGAATCCTTTATTTTCTAAAGTAATGCATACCGTCTATAGAAAATTTAGAAAATATGGTAAAGCAAGATGAATAGCAGTTTTTTAAAAGACAAAATGTTGTATGTTTTCATCCGTATCAAATATATTCAGTTTTGCAATAAGGGTCTTTTAGTAAAGAAAAGAATGTTCATGTTTTAAATTTCAGTAAAGCCATTTTGCTTTCAGTAATGCAAAAACCTCAGTTCCAGCTTTCTAGATGAAAAAAACAACTTGGTGCCATTGCTACTGAATTCTAACCACTGCAAAAGATATTTGTAGGGTGGTTAAAAATTACATGAGACAAGTTGAGGTTGTGTTTGGCTGCATGTAATAGAAAGGTAGGAGCTGTTTTGCTTCACATGGAGATGCTTGAGAAAGGTGGCCCAGGTCTGACAGGGCAGCCACATGAGGTGCTTCAGCTCAAACCCCAACCAGGTTTGATCTTCCATCTCTGCCATCCGTCACTGTGGTCATCCTTATTCAAACAAGAAGCCTGGAAACTTGGCTGTCATCTCATATATCAACTGATCCTATTCTTTTTGGTCCTTAAAGCCTTAGCTTTTTGGAAGAACTCTTGTTAAAATTACACTTACACCTCACTGACCACACTTGTCTCATGATCACTCTTAGCTACAAAGAAGCTTGGGCATCAGCTTCTTTGGTTTAACACATCACTCCCTGGAACAAAAGCAAAATACGTTAAGGAAAATGGTGTTTGGGGCAGACAATAGCAAAGTCCATATCCGTCAGAGGGCCTGGCATTTCATTGGCTCACAGTAACGATCCCTGGAGTGCTGGATGCAATTGTCTGTGCCCAGGCAGTCTTACCTTTGTATATTGCTACCCATATCTACATATGTACACATAGTGAAAGATATGAACACATCAGAAAGCATTTGCCTGAATAAGAATGGTACTTTTTATTTCTCCATTTAGCCAGATGATGCTTCTCTCAACAGTACCACCCTGTCAGATGGGTCCCAGGATGAAGAAGGGAGTTGTACAGTTCCCAGGAGTGGGTCTTTGGTAAGTCATCACATGCCAAGACAATCGCATGTCAGGGCAGAATTGCAAGAACAAGGCAAGAAGAAGCACTTTCTTCAAAACAGAGAAGAACTTAAGCTAAGATTGCAAGGAAATCATAGCTGCTACCGCCTTGGAGCAATTAGGCGTGAATAGATGTCATTTAAAAGAGGACTCCTTAAAGTAATACAACTGCAGTCAGAAACCAAAAGCTATTCTTTGCATGTATCAAGCTTGGAGGTGTTTGTTAACTTGGGTCATCTTGGCCGAGTTCACACAGATGACCATCCTGGCCTAACTCTAACATCTTAACCCAGAGGAGGTCCTTTTACCTGCAGGATGAATGAAAAACCCCTCATCCTGACATTGAAGGCTCTCCATTGTGGCCTACATTTCCAGCCTTAGAGCTCAGGACTCACCCACACAAACCTTCCACTTCAGGCAAATACACTCATCTTGGCCTTGAGTAACAGAACCTGTACATTTCTTTTTCGGAAACTCATCATGCCCCTTTCCCTACTAGGAATCCTCGCTTGGTGTCTGTGCAGGGGCTCTGGCAGGGGTGATAGAATGGACCAGAAGGAGGAGACCCTGTTACATGAGGGGGTACCTGTCTAATGGCAAGCTGATGGGAGGCAGCAGAGGGCACAGCAGACCGGCAGATGGAGGGACACATTCAGTAGTTTCTCATCTGTTGTCCAGTTTTAGACATAGGATAGTCGACATTCACATGTGTAACACTTCCTGGATAGCCTTATTATTGAGGGAGATGATGCTATTAGACCCATGTGAATGAACTTTTCTGTTGTGTTTTTAAATTTCTGATTATGAGATTGTTTTGTTGCACAGTGATCATATAAGAAGCATAAAATAATGTGAGTGAATCTTGTCAATGAGTAAGTTTCCAATAGCCCTAGAGGTTATGGGACAGAGAGGCTAAGGGTTACCCACAATGTCCGACCTACTGGCTATAAATTAAGCTTTACTTTCCCATTTAAGACTATGATTGGAATGCAAATAAGGGGTAATGTCTCTATTTTAGAGATAATCTCCAGTCTACCCCACTTTTTGATGAAAACAGAGTAAGTCACTAATAAACTCTGGTACCTGGGAGGAAGTGAGGAGGCCTCTACCCTAGACCTTGCACAGTCGTATTGTACCCTTGTGACTGGGTGCTTCTGTTCTAAGGTCTTGCCTGGGATCCTTTATTTTCTGTCTCACATGGTTGTGCCCATGTGCCCAAAACTCATCCCTAAATGTCAGCCTTAACTCTGTCTTTCCTCTCCCCTCTACATGCCCCTCTCTGAGACTGACGGATTTTACCTTGTCAATAGTTTTAGAATATTTCTACTCTCTTCTTTTCCTACAACTCCCTTAGTACATAAACTGATCATCTTTCTATTTTACTGAAGTAGCTCCTTAGTGATCTCCCTACCTTTAGCTTATACCCCTCAAACTCATTCTTCCCATAGCTGCAAATCATTGATCTAAAATGCAAGCCTTGCTTAATGCCTGCATCAGTCCCCCCACACCTTCTAGTTAGCATGAAAGTTCCTGGTGCCATGGATCCCTCTCTAGCTGACTTTACCACCCCAGGCATTTTGTACAAGCCAGCAATGAAGGACTGCATGTGGTTCTACATATTGACCGAGCAGGGCCTGAAGCGGAATGGTTACACAATTGAATTGCTGAAGAGGAGGAGGTTGGGTAGCCTTGTTTTCTAGGTTTTTCCGTGGTGGTTCCATGATCACAATTTTATTTCTGAGAAGACTAATGCTGGTCAGTTTTTTATATTTCTTCATTCTTTGATGTTAGCTTCTCCACATCACTGCTTCATTGTTTCATTCATTCACTCACTCATCCACAAAACCCTTAGTGGGCACATATTGTCTGCAGATATTCTTGAAAGCTTGAAAAATTTAAGGGAAAGAAAATGCTCTTGTGGGTCAGTTATAGATAGAGCCTCCTGGGGTAAGTTAATAAGTCTGATTTTGTTTTTGTTTTCTTTTTTCTGAAAACTGACTAAATGCTGATAATAGCATATATACAAGTTTCAGCAGTATTGAGACTCAGAAAATTTTCATTGGTTCCAGTCTCCAATGTAACTTAGTTTGGACTGTGTTACACAGACTATCTTTACCTAAAAATGATAAACAAATTGGTGAGGGCCACAGATGCCAACTTAACTCTTACTGCACCTGTACTGAAAGTCATTCTAGAACTTCTTACCATTAGGGAAATACATTTCGAGTTCCCTGCCTTTTGCTGATAAGGAGAGACAGGCACCACAGCTGGGTTCCCCAGTCTCTTATAGATGGTGGGGCTTCCAGGAATTCACCAAAGAGGGCTTCAGGGGGCCTCGGCCATGATACATGTAAAGGTAAATCTCACCTGCCATGCTAAGTGCTGGGACATTCTACTGTCATCTCCAAGACTTCAGAGGGTCCCAAGAGCTTTCCCTATTGGAATTTATGCTGTGGAATGGTATTAGATGGGCAGCCTAACCTTCTCTTGTTCAAAGGTATTGATTTGACCAATACCTTTTTTCTCCCAGTCTTTATCTTTCTGCACATTTGAAATGGTACCTTTGTGATAAGTGAAATCTCCCATCTGTATCTATCCTTATCATGATTCTGTAGTTTTTTTTTTGATATTTATTAGGATGTGCTAATTCTCATTGTTCTGCATCAAAATTTTTTCTTTCAGAAAATTTTTCTTGCAGATGAACTTAAAATTGCTCTAACCACTCATTAAAAAATCTTGCTAGGACTTCACTAAGAATTCCATAGAATTTACAGATTACTATTGAGAGAATTCACATTCTTGAAATATTGATTCTTCCCATTGAGAAGAAATAATTGTGTCTTTTCATTTATCTTTGTTTTCTATCCTTCAATAAGACTTCATAATATTATCTCTTACATTTTTTACACTTTTTTCCATTGGTTAATTACTAGGAACTTACTGGTTTTCATTGATATTTTAAGTGGTAAGGTTTTTTTTTTCCCCACAATGCCTTTCTAGTTTGTTTCTGCACATAAATAGGGAAAGTAATTATTTTTGCTTCTCACAAAAGTATCTTATATAATTTCCTTTCTGAAAATTCTATTTCATTTTGAGGATTTATTTGAATTTATAATTTGTGTAGATACAGTCTGAAATATTGCAAGTTTTATTTACCCGGTCTTCAGAGTAGTTATTCATCTTTTTTTCCCGATGTCTTATTGGACTGACCACAGTCACCTATAACATTGAATAATAATTATAGGGATCTTCCTGCAAATTCTTAACTTTCTCATGAATTCTTCTAAACTTCATAATTAAGTAAAATATCTATTCTAGGCTTCTGAGCCCTGTGGTTGCTTTATCAGGAACAGAGGTTGAATTATATCAAATGATTATTGATCATCTGTTAGAATGAGTATATGGTTTTTCTTCTTTAAGCAGTTACTTTAGGAACTTATATTAATAGGTTTTTCTAATGTCAGACTATAATTTCATTGCTTAGATAAACCCTACTCATTGTGTTATTATTCATTTATTACATTACATTATATGATTGCTACTATTTTAACATTTTAAACCACTGTCCTAATAGTGGAGTTAACCTGTATATATAATTTTGTTGTTGTTGTTACCATAGTTACACAAATCGTGGTACTACTGTGTTGAGAATTTTGAATCTTTTTCAGTATTTTAAAACCATTTATCAAACCTTGGTGTAGATATGTACTCTATGAAATTTATTATATGTAAAGTTGTAATTTGTTTATGAAACCTCCAAGGCTTGGCACCATTGTAGGCATAGTGCTTTGGCTAACTTTTCAGAGGATATGGTTTAGGGGTTATATCCCTTTCTATCCCAACTTATATGGAATTTGGTAATGTATTTTAGCAAAACATCCCAATAATTTAGATTTTCAGTATATATGTGTGTGTGTGTGTGTGTGTGTGTATATATACACACACATTTATTTAGGTGTGTAATTTTAAAATTTTATGTGAAGGTAGCTATTACACCTTTTTAGTTTCTAAAGTTTGTGTCTTTTATCAGAACTGTAAATAGTTGTTTGTGTCAGCAATATTTTTTAAGAGCTCATTACCTTTAATTAATAAAGCCTGCTTTTTCTGTTGTATTTATTTAATCATTATTAAGTTTTCATTCATTCTTGGATCCCCTTAGATAAATTTTTTTCTCATTTCTTGAATTATAAACATGTTTAATTTATTTTTAATGTTGCATTTAAGGTTAAAAATTAACCTCTGGCTAATACTTGGGCTAGTCTCATGGATTTTTGGAATTTAATGCTCTCATTGTCATTAATATTCAGTTTATAATTTTAGTTATGATTTAATTTTTAGTCTAAGATGTCATTGGAATGCCTTTAAATTCACATTTGGATAGATTTTTAAATTTTTATTATATTTTTTATTTCAAAATGTATTGTATATTTGTTGGTAAGTGTGGCTTATTTAAGTTCATCTCTGGGGAATTTGGTGCAGTAGTTGCCAGATGTGGATTTATCAGTTCTGATCTCAGGGGCAGAAGAGGAAGATGGGGGACTTTTTTATCTGTATTGACCCAAACACAGGCAGCTTAAGTACATAGAGGTATAATACACAGACTCAAACCTTGAGAAAAGCCAAGCAGCCTGTCAGGAAAGTGAGAAACATCTTTTAAGTCAGTGCATTTCTCTTGTAAGTCATGAGCATGGAAAGTGTTGGTATGGTATTTCTTTAATGTGAAGGAAATACCGGTTAGCCAAAGTCTACTTTTAAGTCAGAGAACTCATGCAGATATTGCTAACCTTCCGCAACTTGGAATTTAAAATAGTACTCCCCCAAACTGTTCTCCAATCCCAGCACAGGGTAGTTTGGGCTGCCTAAATTCTTTAACCAATTACAGTAATCAGTCATCTATGCCTTAGTAATTGGCCTTGGATTCACTTATCCACCAGTCACTGGCCGCACATCACATATATTCACTGGACATGTTTTGTTTTGGGAGGCAGGTTATGCTCAGAGGCTGAGTTTGTCTTTGCCAGCAATTTATTTAGCAAGGTTCACTGTGGGAATTTCACAAGCCAATAGCATGCAGGATAATGTTCCTTAATAAGCCAATAAAGAAATAACATACTCCAAACCAATGGCAGGTAAGACACACTATATATCGTTCCAGCCAAGGGGAAATGAAAGGAATAAAGTCCAAATCTAGTTGGGTGTACCTTTACACGGGGGAGAGGGCTCAGCCAACAGAGCTGATGTCCATTGCCAGTGCAGAAGTAAACATCTCCTGTTGCTAGAGCACATGGCTAGGGCACGATCATGCCAGCTTGTTGGGCAAGGTGATCGTCTTGGCAGGGGGCTGTGTGCCTTTAGCTTCTTCCATTAAGAGCCACAGCAGGAGTTAATGCCTCAAGGGCTTCACAGGGCTGTTTAGATCAGCAAGGAGCCACCTTTCCCAGACCCAGCACTCTCAGACAGTGCTCGCCCTAGGTATTTATAGTTGTAATGTCCCCTTGCCATAGTTGCTTCCTCATATGTTTTTATTGAGAAGCTCCCAGCTATCAATGACATAAGCTACTGAGTGCTTATCAGTGAGAACAGGTAAGGACATCTTGACACATCTGACTTCATTCTTATATCAAAACAACTGTTTTTTTCTTTGTCATGAACAAGTGGATTTGATATCATATCAAATCAATACACAACAAAATGTGTCATCTCCTTTGAAATAGAATAAGAAAAAGAGAACACAGGGGCCAGATTTCGAGACTCCCTTATGCAAGTTGTAGCACAGGACGTAAAGGATCCTTCATGAAACAGGTGTTTGGTTATTGCCAAATAAATATGAGAATAAAAGAATAACACCAGGCTCTAGGAGAAAAAAAGACAGCCTTTATAAGTGAATAGTGCCTAAAAGATTGTTGATGGTATAGCAGATTTTCCCCTCACACATATTCACAGATAACTCCCACATTAATATTTGTATTGGTAGAAATTATAGGATTTGTGTGTAAATTTTGTACTACTACCCATCCAGACCTGAGTAGTCACTTGCTTCAGGAGTCTCTAAAAGGATAGATACTCAAGTTTTGCTAACATTGCATGGAGTGCAGTATTTGGGCAGGCTCTCAGTGAAGAAAGTAGCTAATTAAGAAGAGAGGAAACTGAACTAGAAAACATACTTAACTTGGGGGTAGTTATCATTCTGTATTTTGTAATGAAGGAATTAATATGTTACTATAGTAATAGTAGCTAACGCTCATATTGTGATCACTGGGTACCAGATATTTGTAGATGTTATTTGTATGTCATTTAAAATAATAACTCTGAAGTATGTTCTGTTATCATCTTCATTTTATAGATTAGGGGACTAAGCAATAGAGAATTCTAGTAACTTGCTCCAAGTGGACAGCGTGGATTTGAATTCAAGCCATCCATAGTTCTTTTGCTAGCCAGATTGCTATGCCACCACTTAGAGTTTAGGACCATATATGTGACCTACTGCATCAAGAATAAAAAATACAAATAATTGTCAAACTGTGTGACTTCAAGCACTGCAATGTCTACATCTTAGGAAAGGTAGGAGCAACAAATACTTAAGAGCTAAGAAGACATGGTTACTTTGACCTTGACACAGTTCTCTTTTGAGGAGCCTGTGTGAGCTGCCTAGGCCTGAGCTGCAGAAGCAGGGCATCAGATGCAGGTCCTGGTCCTGTATGAAATCAAGCATTGCTCTTGGTGAAAAGAACTCTCGTATACCCTAGAACTAAATCTGACTGGAATACGGAGGAGACCGTATTTATATGGTAAAATGTTTTCTGTTACTCTTCCCTTGCTTCACAGTCTATCGTTGAGACTATTCCAGATATATCAGTTCATCCCAATGGATCACCAGACCCTGGACAGTCAGTTCAGAATGCAGTGAGTGGTAAGTTGTACCACCCCCCCACTGAACTTGAGCTGTGTCATCTCGCTTTTCTTCGGGCACTCAATACAGGTAGGAGGGGGCTTTCCCCAGGCACCATGTAGCGTGTTTCCTCCCTCTCCTCCCCCCACCTCCAAACACCTCATTCTGTGGCACTTGATAAAATTAACTGAGCCACATGGGAAGCAGAATCCTTTCCTCCTTCACTATCACCACATCATTTAGCAACTACTCACTTGGATAGCGTCTGATTTGGAGCCTCTTTCACATGTAATCTGTATCTGGTTAACTGCTGCAAGCAGGCTAGGAAGTTGGCCACTTCCAAGAATTTCTAATTTTGCTCAAGTGTGTAGCACTAGAGCAGCTGTGACATGCAAGGTTACGGAGTTTGCTTTTAACTGGGCCTCTTTCACTTGAGTGGTAGACATGCTACATGAGCTCAGTGCAGAATGGCAAGGCCTCCTTATGGGAAATAAGCTCCTTGAAGCCATACTTTTGTGATTCTTGGAAGTTTTCCCTAAATTTGCACACCTTTCTCTATACAACAGAGCCCCAGACTTTCAGCATTAGCTTCAAAATTCAATTAAGTTGGGCTGGTGGAAATGTTCTAAACTTGATTGTGGTAATGCTTACACAACTTGGTGAGTATGCGAAAAGCCATTGACTTGTACACCTTAAATGAATGGATTATAAGCACATGGATTATATCTTGATAAAGCAGTTATCAAAAGAGAAAACTCAAAGAGAAAGGGTTTGCCAGAAATTATTCCACATCATTCTATTTGCTGCCATACTTTTATTCAGTTGAAATCATACCACTAAAAGATAAAAGACTACATGGGGTGTCTGGTGGTTTAGAGCATCAATGTGTATAATTGCTGTTCTCCCATGAATTTGCCTGTAAGTCCTTAAGAAGTTAGAGTATTATTTAATATTTAATCTTATTCTGCTTTGAACACAAGCCTCTGTGTTATAGGTAAATCCTAACTCTCCCTTTGCAATTTCCTAAGTTCTCACTGGATCCATTTATTGTGTTTTTTATTAGTGCTACTTGCCACAATTTAAAATCTGTTAATCTACACATTTCTCCATGTAACTTTTAAGTAAGGTTAAGTAGGTCTTCTATCATCTCTGGTTTTTATCCCTTTTGTTCTATTTGGTTGTTCTTTAGTCACTGTGTATAGAGAGGGTAAAAGTTGAGTTCTCTCTTTGTAATAAAATAATTCTTCTCATTACCTATGAACAATTTTGCCAGGCAGTGAAACAAGATGGCAAGCCAAAATTTTAGTCAGACATCAGAGTTTAGGACTACTCAAAATCAGAGTTTAGGACTATTCACTTGCTTTTGGTCAAGGAATCTATTGTCTTAATTTCAGATTCCTTGGAGGAAATCATTTATATGGGACATTACTTGTCACCCTGCAGCTTTTTCTTAGTAAACACCATTCAGAGTCAGGTAACCAATATCAGATCACAAGAATTTGGATTAATTCACCTGACCAAACTTAGCAGTTAAGTCCAAATTGAATCTGAACAAATCTTAAGAGGCAAACATTCCATACATAGTTTAGGGTAAGAAAACCAAGAGGAATGAATAGAGGCAGGAATTCCCATGTAAACACTACCCTTCCTCCCTTGGCCTTAAGCTCTGCTTCCCCAGTAGCAGCAACATTGGGTCTAGGTGGACTTAATTTTAATATCATAAGAAAATATAGAAATACCTATTTGTGGACTTGCCTCTTATAATCTTCAAGGCTGTTCATGAGACATAGAAATCTAAAATTAAATCTTCAGATTAAATAGAGAGTTTGTTAATTAATGATTACAGAAGTTCATTCAGATGGAAGTCTGATGACACCACATTAGTGTTTAATGAAAATCCTCTGCAAGAGTCTGATGCTTTTCCTTGGATGTAAACATTCTAACGGGCTTATTAACATGTAAATATTTTGTGCTTATTGCACAGTAAATGGTATTGATTGATGTAATGGCATATTAGACAGTCTACATGCTTTGTTTTCTTAGATGATGATTATCTGGAAAAAAACATTACACCAGAAACTGAAGAGCTGTCCTTTGAAGTATCTTATTCAGAAATGGTTACAGAGGCTCCAAAAAGAAATAAATTTAAGAAGTCAGATTTTAAGAGAGAAGACTATGCTTTAACTGTAAGTAAAACTTTCATAATTATTCCAGTAACTTCTTGTTACTTCTCCATGGGCCAAACTAGGATTTAAAAAAAATTCTGTGTGTGGGGAGAGGTCAAGCATTTGTATTTCATAACACTGGGGCACCACTTTCTTTGTGTGCAGTGCATAGCCTGCGTGGCCATACCTGGCAGCCCTGGGTTGATAAAGAGTTGTGAGGGCGATGTATCCTTGAATCCCATTGTAAAGAAGAAAAAGGATTTTCTGGCTTGTATGCTTTCATGCACTTTAGATCCTTACTTCGCTTGAAGGTTAATGCAGATTCTAACTATATAACTACCTGTCCCTCTAGAAGCCACATGCCAGCAGGGGGTACTGCAGAAAATCACAGTCTTTACAAGAAGTAAGCAATTAGAAGACAGACACAAAAATTCATCAAAAATATTTTGCCATAGGAACAAGGCTGCACTGATCTGTTTGCTACTCAGTTGATGCATTTGTAAGCAGGACCCCTGATGTGGAGCCCTGAATAGCCTGTGCTGAACAGGGCCAAAGGCATGATGAGCTGGGCTCAGGTGCTTTCAGACCTGAAGGAATGAGGCATAGAGAAACCGACAGTCCTTGCCCAAGGTGGTGGATCATTCCCACCCCATGATGGAGGGGAGGGAGAGGAAGGGCAGGAGCCGTAAGACTCCCTGAGTGCCTTCCTTCTATGGGCCTGGTGCTGCACTAGGTGTCCCTGCAGTAAGCCCCTGGTGGCTACTCCCATCTTGCAGCCAAGGAAACTGAGGCCCAAAGAAGAAAAGTAACAAATCCAAAGCCCCACGGCCAGTAAGAGGCAGAGAGTGGGTTTAAACCTACATGTGTCAAATTCCAAAACCCCTCCTGGTCCCTAAGCGGTCTCTGTGTTGGAGGGTACCTTGGAATTCTGGGGCAAAAGAGGGAATCCAGCAAGATTCTGGTTCCGGGGGGGTCCCTTAATCTTCCAAGAGAGGATGCTGGCCTAAAGGCCCCTCACCCAAGCTGTCTCCTCCTGGAGTCTGGTCAGCCTCCCATGGATGCAGGTCAGCCTCCTGTTTGCATGGGATTTAGCAAGTGGTAACTAACTCGATACATTATTACGATTCTTGTTTATATTGTTGTTATGTGTTATTTGTTATGTGGGTCCTTGGTCTCAGAAAGAAGGTAATATACCCAGCTTTTTATAGCACAAGGTACACTCCAAAACCCATTCTCACATTTTGTTGTTAAATCCTTGAAGTCCCAAGGAACACTTGTTGAATGAATGAATGAATGAATGAATGGGTGGATAGTTTACAAAGCCCAAGGAACTCTACCTAGGGAACTGTGGTGGAGAATGCGTACTTAAAGCTTTGTAATTTAAATAACTATGGGCTTTTCTTTAACTTAAGCATTTTTTTTCAATAGCAGGTTTTATGACAGCAAAGCATATCTGTGGATAATAAATAAGAACAATCTCTTTCACAAGAGGTCTTACTTCTTACAGTCTTCACAGTATTTTTGGATTGTTGAAAGGTTTTTTGTTACTACTTTAGTGTATTTTGTTTCCTAGTGTGAAACTGGAGAACATAACGATATCGTTGTCTTCAAAATGCTAGTAGGATTCTTTAGGCGCTTTTTATGCATTTTTCTTTTTATAGGAATATTTAGAATCATCTCAATTTGTCTTTTAAGGTAGAATAACTGCTGTCTTTGCAAACATGTGCAATCAGTTTTAGTTGGGAGAATACTTAGTCTTTTAAAGTATGCAGAAGAGAACAGATAATGCCTGTTTTAAGGGTTTATAGTCCCCCACAAAAAAAGATATTTTGGGAGCCCTCCTGGGAGTACTCAGCTGGTGTGTCACCTGTGCCATGTTAGGTACATTCCATGTGGTATGTGGTTGACAAAACAGGGTGTTCCTTAGAAGAAAGCAGTTTGCACATTTGTGATGGCAATGTTATCATATATTGCAGACCATTGGTTTGCTTCTAATTTAGCATAGTAGGGAACTGCAAATGTTCTACAAGTCACATTCATTTCTATTGACACAGCATGCTCTGCAGAGATTTTTCAGAAATAGCACATTTTGCCGTACAGATTTAGAATGTCCAGGTAGCATTTGAATGAAGATGTAATAATTTTCCTTTGCCATAAATAAAAAATATCCCCAATATGTATTTTAGAGATTTATTGTTCAGAAAACCAGATTTGGCCTATCTGAAGCAGGAGATCTATCTGCTGAAGACATGAAGAAAATCCGCCATCTCTCTCTGATTGAATTGACGGCCTTTTTTGATGCCTTTGGAATTCAACTGAAAAGAAACAGAACAGAGAAAGTAAAAGGGCGAGGTAATTGAGAAGACTAACGCTTTTCTGATTGTAACAGTTTGACACACTGGAATAAAATAGTGCTTTTCTGATTCTTATTTTCTTTCTCTCTAAACTATTTTATGATGAAGACAACGGGATTTTTGGAGTTCCACTGGCAGCTCTACTGGACAGTGACCGAAAGAAGGACCCTGGGGTCAAAGTTCCCCTGGTATTACAGAAGGTGCGCAGAATATAAGTGAATCAGGAATTAATAGAGCTTCATGCTTGCAGTTTGGTATTTGTAAAGTCGCTAATGAATTTTCTTTTATATGTAAAGACACTAAAGCCCTCTTAGAGCCAGATCCTTGGTGACCTTCAGCTTTTTTGCCTGCATCTCCCTAACGCCCCACAGCACGGGGACTTCGGGAACCTGTTAGCATTGTCCAACCCTGATGCCTCAGGAGATGGGCACAGACACTCTGTTCCATGGCTTCCTGCAGTTACATTTTTCCAGTATTTCAAAAATGTTATTTGTGGGTATGTGTGTTTTTCATGATTCTGTCTGGGATAAAAGATGACCATTAATTATTAGCAATGCATTTACTGATCATATAAGTTTCTGTTAAGGTATATCACAGGTTGGGTGCTTTTAAATGTGTAATTATTTAAATAAGTTTTCCAAACAAAGCTAAATAAAATCTAAAAATGAGCTTTTCTAAGAGTTTTTAAGGTAAACTTGGAAGATAGGATACATTTGGACAAAGAAGAACTTTGGTGGAAGGGAGTTTTGAAAAATGATATTATCTGAACTATCATATACAAATATCTCTGTGCCCATCACTGCTGAATAGCTGATTTGGTTTTAAGTCATGTTTTTTATAGCGACAATTTATACGGGTTTACCTAAATATGCATTTATTCAACAGTGACAGCCAGTGGCACATTTAAAATTCCAAGTCTTAAACACAAATCTTGGTGAATTTTAAAATGAGTTATTAAGTGGTGTATAAAAATACTGACTCAGGAAGGATAACCTTACTTGATTCACAGTCACAATTCTCTTTCCTATATATGGTCTTCCTAAATTTTGCTCTCAATGCCTCAAACTGAGCTGCTCCTCAAAACAGGTGTTTGATTGGCTGCTGACGGGAGCAGTGAGGATGGCAAGAGGGAGCCAGAGGGTGTGAGCAACATGCCAGTGTGCCCAGGTGCAGTCTGTGGGGCTTCTCCCCTGTACAGGGGCAGGTACATCCACGTCCCATCCTGTCAAGCCAGCACCGAGCAGCCCAAGGATGCTGGAATTGCCACCTTCCGTCTAGTGCTGAGGCATGTGAGGCTTAGCAGTGAGATGACCTCACCCAAGAACACACCGCCAGTGAGATGTAAATGAGAAACTCAGCAGTACAGTGTATACCCAAGGCCAAGGTCCATGGTGACTCTAAGATTTTCTTTCCGTCCTTGGATTAGGACCAGGATTAATGCCCTTTGTCCTCCATGTCAAGGGCAGAGTTTGAAGACAATGCATGCAAATCTAAGACTGAGAAGATTCAGTGTTGAATTTATATGATTATGTCACTGCCAAACTTAGTGCGAAGCTTAGCATTTTTGTGCATGAGACGTGCTAGTTGACTGAATCTGGATTTCCATCATATTAACGACTCAAGAAAGAAATGTTGGCTATTCTTACTGCTGACTTGTTAAGTGCTCCTCATTTAAGACAGCTGGGGTATTATTACACTTCCACTCCTCTGGGAAGTGTATTTCTTCCTCCTAAATACCTGTATCTCTTCATACCTACAAGAACCACCTTATTTCCAGGCACATCACTTCTTAAGGGGAAAATAATAGAGACTCTGGATCCTCCCTTTTGCTCTGTGAACTTGGGCAGCTCCTTTATCCTTTCCATGCCTCAGACTCCCAGCAGTAGAAAGGAGATGCTTATGGTGGGGATTATACAATAAGGTTAGCACAATAAACGTTAGTTTTTACTTTTGTCATTATTTTAATGCCACCATCATCACCGTGAGAGCTCACAAGAGCTACAAAACTTTACAATATCTACCTCCTTGATTAGATTTCTAGGATTCCCTAGATAGTTTCTTAGCCAGAGTGGTTGCAACTACTGATAGTAAATTTAGACTCTTTCCTTATTCATCAGTCTGCCAAAAGAGGTGTAGCAATCAGATCTTAAAATGGTTGAGTGGCAGCATAACTTTAGTGGTTGAGGGCATATACCTGAGAGAGTCGGTACCATTACATTTGACGTTGACCATGGGAGAGTGATGTAACAGCTGTAAGTTTCCATTTCTTCATCTGCAAACTGGAGACTAATGTTGACCTCATAGTGTGGTTGTGAACATTTAACAAAGCATTCAAGCAACACACGTATATATGCTTGGTAATTTATCAATTGTTGTCATCATTACTGTTGTAGATGTTTGGACTCACATGGAGGTATTTATTTTATTTTTATTGGCTTTAATATATCAACCTTTTTTATTGAAGTATCATTGATATACAATCTTACGTTGGTTTCAGATAGATAACACAGTGGTTCAGCATTTACCCATATTTATCAAATCCTCGCCCCCTCCAGTGCAGTCACTGTCAATGTAGTAAAATGTTACAGAATCATTAACTATATTCTCCATGCTGTACTACCATCCCCTTGACCAAACTATATTGTGATTAAGAATTACTGTGCCCCTGAATCCCCTTCCCCCTCCCCTTCCACCCTTTCCAATCCCTCCCCCTTGGTAACCACTATTCCCCTCTCAGTGTCTATGAGTCTACTGTTATTTTGTTTCTTCTGTTTTGCTTTGTTTTTATGCATGGAGGTATTTATTTTTATAATGTATTATTGCTTTCTAGTTTTTTGAGAAAGTTGAGGAATCGGGTCTGGAATCCGAAGGAATTTTTCGACTTTCAGGATGTACTGCCAAGGTCAAGGTACCAAACACTTTCTCTCTTCCATTTAGAACCCTTAAGCTGGCTAGACTCCACCACACAAGCCTCAGGTATTGAGTCCTGTGTTGTTTTCAATACTATTACCTGACCCTGACTAGTATTCCTTACTAGAACTAGAGTACTTATTCCCTGATCCTAAGTTGTTTATCCTGTTAAATTAAAACAATAATAATAAAACCACCCACAACCAAAGAACACATCAAACCACCATCAAAAACTGCTGCTCATCTGTAGTTTGGAAAAGTTGGAATGTCCCATCATTATTATTTGCGTTGAACCGTTTAGTTTGCTGTGTTCCTCTCAGTCATGAGATTCGTTAAGCCAATATATATGAACTCGTATGTTCATTATCAGTTGCTCTAACCTTGGAAATATTCTTTGGCTCTTCTTTTACTGAATGTCCTTATAAGAATGTAGGAGTGGCCACTAGAATAGTCACTCAGCACTTCTAAAACCCAATTCCATTTAAGGTCATGTTGGTTTCTACATATAAAACCACCCATGCAATGTGAATCTTTTTACTCTGCATTCTTACTTCAGTAAAAGAAAGAATAATTAGAAAAGAAAAGCTTTTCTCATAAATTTCCAGTAAGATATGGTAGGCATATGGTGCACATACATGATGAAGAGCTCCTCCCTGCTCTCAGCAGACATGAAAACCTGGGCAGTTTAAAAGGATAAATCCTTAAGAAAAAAAAAGTCTCAGGGTGAGGGGAAAATGAATTTGGTTGCATTTTGAACTATTAAAAGGAAATATGGGGAGGTGGAAAGCATGTCTGTATTAATTCATCTCGGTAAATGCTTTAGGTAATATTGTATTTGTATTAGAAGTCCCAGAGTTTTTATATAGAAATATGATGAGACATTTTCTAAGTAGAAATGGAGAATAAATAGGCTGACTCTATTGGAAGCTCTGGAAAGCAGATGTTGGGACCCAGTTAGGAGTAGAAGAGGAGTATTGGGGGTAGAACTCTTGAAGGGTGAAGGGGAGGGAGCAGGAGTCAGGCTGAGCCTGAGAAAGAGGTCTGAGAGTTGGGCCTGGGGAGCAGCTTGCAGAGCCTCCGCACCAAGAAGGGCCCAGCTAGGGCTGTGACTTGCTGGGAAGAAGAAGGCGCTAACAGCTGGGGAGTCAGCTACCTGGGTTTTGTGCAGATGAACGGCAAGTTATTGTTTGAAGGGAGATCTGAGTGGGGCCCCACACTCTTCCAGTGGCAGAAGGGGTTGGGGCATTGGGGGCTGTAACTTCCCTGGGAATACAGATGCTTAAGTGCCGGTACAAGTCCCTGGAAGGCAGGAGAATTCCTAATGGCTCCTTCAGGTTTATGTTTTCTCAATTGAGTCTGTTTTTTGTCTCAGGTTCTCAAAGATATGGTTGTATACATACTCTGATATGAGGATGAAAGCTAGCACTAATTTTGGTTAAATCTGTAGCCAGAGAACCAAAATGAAGGGTCAGGAAGACACATTTCCTACAGAGAATTAGACTCCGTCCCTTTAAGCCTCCCTGCATAACTGAGAAGCTGAATTTGCACATATTATTCCTGGCTTCAGTGTGTGTGTGTGTGTGTGTGTGTGTAAAGCATAGTGGAGATGATTTAAAATTCTCTTTTTCAAAACAATAGAAAGAAAACATTACATAACATTTTATGTGTGCATAAAGTTTAATATCATGGCAGAAGTTACTTTTCATTAGCTAGTATTTGGCTAGAAAATGCTCACTGAAGGCTAATAATTCCTTATTGGCACATGCCTTCATGAACCACATTTAGGTAAAAGTCCCTTTTCTTCCCTAATGTACTTCATTTATTTTCAGCATGTTTATTCTATCTCCTGTTAGTCTGAAAAAATGTAATCCAGATGTTTTTACGGTTTGAGCTCCAGGAAAACCACTGTGAAAGAAATCTGGGCCAGTGAGCAGAAACGGGAATATTTCTGTTAGAAAGACATTGTAACTTGATATATTAAAGGGATCTCTGTTTCTCTCCTTTATTCAAACTTTAAGCTACTTTCTTCTTATTATTATTTTTGTAATTTCATCTGTTAGGCTATTTTTTCTAGGAATGTGCTTGGGGAAAGACAGTTAAAAAATCCATTATAATTATCTTCAAATTGTGCCAAGTGGATGACACTAAACCTAATGTATCATTATGAACAATCCAGCCCAGGTTTGTGCTTTCAAGGCCTGGTAAGACTAAGGCAACACAGCCCTGAGGGGACGCAGCTAGTCTTAGCCACACAGGGCTTACAATATTCCTGTATTTGAGGCTGCAGATCATTTGGAACCAATTTAATACTTTGGTGTTTCCAATTATTTTCTTTTCCAAAAACGACAGAAATTTGAGACAAACACTGGGGAATATAGTTTATGGAAGAAGGCAGACTGTTTGACATGCAGGTTTTCTCTTTTGACTAGTTTCAATTATTCTGAGGCTGCTGTAAATGTTTCATAATTATGTTACCTGGTCTGCTGGTTTCCTTTTCTGAACTGGTGTTTGAAGTGGAAGGCAGGTCATTTGCATTTTATAAAACTACCTTAGAAATGGAAGGTTGTAGATTTGCTCAGAGCAGATTTAAGGACATGGCTTCTACTCTTGCCTAGTGCTCTCATTAACATCAGACAGAAAACATGACTTCTTTAACCTTTAAAAGCTTCCTGTCTGTGGCAAGGTAAATTCAACACTTGGTTTATATGGTTCACGTTTAGGGCCACCACAGAAATATCAGCTCTGCTCCTACCTTCTAGTCTGCTCTGGTCAGAACCAAAAGAGGACATTCTTCCTCTCGGTTTTGTTTTATACTGGCCATCCAGAAAGAGGAAGTGATCTGATTACCCAAATACCCACAGCACGTAAGCCTGGATTTCCCCTAGTGACACTGCTGGATTGCACTTGACCAACCAGAGGGGGTGCATGAGCAGCCAGCATTTACTGAGTGCTCACCAGGGGGGCGGGCCCTGCCCTCTGAGCTTTACATCGTATTTTCTCATTTAATCTCTGTGAGGTCACTTTAGGATCCCTGTGACACAGTGAAAAACTTGAGGCACAGGTCATGTAACTTGTCGTCTGTGGGGAGCTGGGATATCTGGTTATAGGACCTGCTCTTGACCCTGGAGCCACAATGCCTCTTAAGAGCCAGGGAACCATTGACAAGTTAGAATGAGGGTCACATTCTGTTTCAGATAGCTTCCTATGGCAGAGGTATGTTGGAAATGAATTTGAATTATTCTGCCCTCGCTGAGGCTTCCTGCCCACTTGAGAACAGTCTCTCCCTTGCTTCATTGCAGTGATATCAGGCAGCGAAGGAAGCCATTTGCTCCTCCTCCTCTTTCCTATTCACAGCACCTCCGCCTGCCTTTGACTCCAGCTAGCTCTCTGAAAATTGTCTTGGACTCTTATTTCTCCCTGTGAGTCTCATAGTTAATCCATCACTGACGCTTAAGAGTTTTCTCTCTTAGGCATTTCTTGAATGTCCCCTCTCCTGCTGTCTTATACCAGCTTCTCCTGTTAGTCTGGTCATGCAAATGGTGCCGTGGCCCAATTCCTTACCTTTAGCCTGCTCCCCAACCAGAGCTGAGCTCCAAACTCCACCAAATCACTTTTCCATCCGACTGTCAGAAAAGATAAATCTCGCCTTGCCATTCTCTTGCTTGGACATGTTCTGTGTGGCCTCACTGCCTACAGAATGAAGTCCGGTCCCCTTAGGACTGGCTGTGATCTGTTCCCCCATCTGCAGTTCCTCCCTCCTCTCCGCCTTGCCCATGATGCTCCAGCAACACTGAACTAATTGGAGTTCCCCAGGAACACTGGATCTCCTTATATCTGTATCACTGCTTGCACGGTTTCTTCCGTCCAGGGTGCCCTTCTATGTCTTCTTCCCCTGGCAAGCTCCTTACCAGTCTTCAAGACTTGGCCCCAGCAGAGTTTGACATTCCTTGTTCATGGTGGCCTATCTCACAACATAAAACTTTTTTTTAAGGCATTTACCACCCTGAATTAGCATTATGAGTTCATGAAGCAGTCCCATTCACTGGACTACGAGATGCCTACAAGCAAAGAATGGATATCTTGCATTCTTCTCCTCCAAAGCCTAGTCTATGGTCTGTCTCTTATTCACCAGAGGACTTTATATGTATGCTTCAGTGCTCTACAAAGTGTACTTGTTAGCAAAGGATCGCTTGATTAGTTGTACTATTCCTATTAAATTGAGAGTTTCTCAAGGACAAGAAGAAAAAACTCTCCTTTTGATGTCATCAGAAGGGGCTGATGGGTGGCTTGGAATCATGTCTGCTTCTCTGTAAGAGATGGGTCCTGCCAGGGCCCTGTTCTGCAGGCCCCAGGAGCCAAGAGAGCATTGATGTCTGGGCTGATTAATAAGCTGCAACTTGGGAGGAAAAAGTCAGATGTACAAACTAACTATTGCTGTGCACATTCAAGCCTGGAAAACAGGCTTTTCATGGGAATAAAGCAGAGTCCTAAAAGAAAATGAGGGTTTTCCAAGTTACCTTGCTAAGTATCCTTTTTAGAATGGTTAACGTCAGTTGGGAAACTGACTATAACTGCCTGTTACTAATAGGCAAACTCTGTAGTTCAAAGGAGCAATAGAAAATGAGTTTGATTCGAAAAAGAAACTTGGAGAATGGGTGGCACTGATAACCAAATGAATTGATAACGTAAAATGTATAACCCAAGTAGAACTTATGGAGGCTTAGTCATTTTTCTGAAGTATTTACACAGTGTTCCAAACCTTATGAAGGATTGGGCAAGCATGCAAACATGTGGAAGACATGTGTACGTCTTGGCATAAAACTTTGCTGTAACTGCTCCAGGAAGATGTCATTGGTCTGCATGTTGCAATGAGGTCAGAGTTCCTTCATTGGGATCTTTCTCATTCTGTATGTGAGCTAGCTGAGAAGCATACATTCTTGATCTAATTTAGAAATAAAGAACAGGATGAGAGAAGGAAGGGATTATGAAAAAAAAGGGAAATGGAGGCTGTGCATTTGTCATGTGGGGCTAGGTGGTATTCTGCCAAAACCACAGAAATGAAACTAGGATTTGAGTAAATAATTTTATAGTTCTGTAGAATTAGTAAATTATTTCAAGATTAGCATCACTCTTAAGTGACTTAGGGAAAACTCATTTCAGAAATAGCTATTTCCATTATTTAATCATGTTGAATTAGGCTTTGTAGATATTGGCTTTCCAATCTATTTATAAAAATAGTGTATGTAATGACAGTTTTCAAAGGGGTAATGGGGCTCAGGTGGTAACAACTCATTGAATATTTACTGTTTTCCTTCATTTTCAGCAATACCGTGAAGAACTGGATGCCAAGTTTAATGCTGATAAATTTAAATGGGACAGAATGTGCCATAGAGAAGCTGCAGTAATGCTGAAAGCATTTTTCAGAGAACTCCCCACCTCTCTCTTCCCTGTGGAATATATACCGGCCTTCATCACTCTAATGGAAAGTAGGTGGAGGAAGAGTGAATGGACTAAGATATAAGGTCAATAAAGTAAAACAGAGCGAAGGAAAGATGCATTATCAAATATGGTCATAAATGTACAGATTTGCAGTTCCCTGGCAGTGCTTGGTAAAATATTGAATTTAATGATAAACAGTCATCTCTTTACATATTTATATATCCAAGTCTGGATGATATGATTTAGAGGGTTTTATAATCGTTAAAAGGCAGAGAGTTTTGCAGAAAGACCAGGCTCTTGAGATTTGAATTCCTATTCAACCATCTGTTATCCACGTGATAAACCCTTCTGAGCTTCATTGCTGCACCTGTAAATTAAAGATAATGATTACTGGTCAGAGTCTTTGTGGGTATTGAATGAAGACATCCAGAGCAGTGCCTGGTGTGTAATAGACCCTCAACAAATATAAGATCTCTCTCTTTACATCTAAGGCCCTGGGTCTGATGATGTAGCACACAATAAATGCTGCACAGAAGTTGCTTTGTCTCTGAAAATATCAATGCCACATAGTGTCTCAGAAAATTACATCGTTACCTAGATTAGACCTTAAGTGAGGTACTTGGATAAAAGCATAGAAAATGGAAAGTGCATTGTATTGACAATGAGAAAATAATTTGGCATTATTTCAACCTAAGGGCTGAGTATTGTGCAGGGTGTGATGAAAGGAATTTTATAAAGTGGAGTAAAGGTGCATAGTAGGGTTTTGACTATTAACCTAAGGAATTCAGGGATCACAAGCCTAAATATGCACAAGCATGTTAAGTAAATCGTGATTCTACATGGACAAAAAACGGCCATGGCCAATTTGAGAGGACACAGTCTATGTAAATACGTTGCCCACTGCTCAGCTCTAGGTGATGGTTACCATGCAGGTGTGGGAGCCAGAATGCAAGCTTTAATGGGAATACTTTTAACTTCAAAATATCAGCCAGAAATTCTAATTTTGAAACATTATAGGAGCCTAAAAAGTTATATCTGTATCTGCCAGTTTACAACAATCTCCAGGTTGACCAGAACTATGAAATCCTTAAAACAAAAGAAAGTAGTAGATCCTAAGTTGCATGGCAAAATTTGTCCTAAAAATTAAGAGATTCCAAATCTTAAAAATTTTTAACTGAACCTGATTCAGAAAACAATCCATCATGTCTTCAGAAAAGAGAACGTATAGGGAAGACAGTCCTTTTTAAGGTTTAATTCACTTGCCATCTGTGACCAGTGTCTCTTTTCTTTGTAAGATGTAGTGTTTTTGTTTTATGAGAGAAACTTGCAAAGAGAGAATTCTTTTTTTAATTTCAGATATTGTATTTTTTCCACTCTAGAATTTCCAGTTGGTGGTTTTTAAGTATTTTGTTTATCTGCTTAGATGACCTATCTTTTCATTCATTACAAGCATATTTTCCTTAATACCACTGAACACAGTTAGGATAACTGCTCCAAAGTCCTTGTCTGCTAGTTCCAAAATTTAGGTCATCTCGGGATTGGTCTCTGTTGATAGTCTTTTCCCTTGAGAATGGGTCATTTTTGTATGTCAAGTAACTTAGAACTATATCCTGAACATTGTGACTATTGTGTTTTGGAGACTTTGTATTCTGTAATATTTCTCCAAAGAGTAGGCTTTTTTGTTTTGTTTTGGTCTGTGAATATTTAAGCAGGCAGTTTGGTTGAACTCAAATTGCCAGTGGTCTTTGGGCAGCAGCTCACTCCTCAGTTCTGTTTTTGTTTTTTGTTTTGTTTTGTTTTTTTGTTTTGTTTTTTGTTTTTTTTAAATATAATTTATTTTATTATCATTAATTTACAATTACATGTGCAATATTACGATTATTAAACTACCCCTTCATCAGGTGCCCCCAACAACCCCATTACAATCACTGTCCATCAGCGTAATGAGATGCTATAGAATCACTACTTGTCTTCTCTGAGTTGTACTGCCCTCCCCGTGCCCCCCCAACATTACATCTGCTAATCGTAATGCCCCTTTTTCCCTCTTATCCCTCCCTTCCTGCCCATTTTCCCCAGTCCCTTTCCCTTTGGTAACTATTAGTCCGTTCTTGGGTTCTGTGAGTCTGCTGCTGTTTTGTTCCTTCAGTTTTTTTCTTTGTTCTTATACTCCACATATGAGTGAAATCATTTGATACTTGTCTTTTTCGGCTTGGCTTATTTCACTGAGCATAATACCCTCTAGCTCCATCCATGTTGTTGCAAATGGTAGGATTTGTTTTCTTCTTATGGCTGAATAATATTCCATTGTGTATATGTACCACATCTTCTTTATCCATTCATCTACTGATGGACACTTAGGTTGCTTCCATTTCTTGGCTATTGTAAATAGTGCTGCAATAAACATAGGGGTGCATCTGTCCTTTTCAAATTGGGCTGCTGCATTCTTAGGGTAAATTCCTAAGAGTGGAATTCCTGGGTCAAATGGTATTTCTATTTTGAGTTTTTTGAGGAACCTCCATACTGCTTTCCACAATGGTTGAACTAATTTGCAGTCCCACCAGCAGTGTAGGAGGGTTCCCTTTTCTCCACATCCTCGTCAACATTTGTTGTTGTTTGTGTTTTGGATGTTGGCCATCCTCACTGGTGTGAGGTGATATCTCATTGTGGTTTTAATCTGCATTTCTCTGATGGTTAGCGATGTGGAGCATCTTTTCATGTGCCTGTTGGCCATCTGAATTTGTTCTTTGGAGAAGTGTCTATTCATGTCCTCTGCCCATTTCTTAATTGGATTATTTGCTTTCTGTTTCTTAAGGTGCATGAGTTCTTTATATATTTTGGATGTCAACCCTTTGTCAGATACGTTTTTTATGAATATATTCTCCCATACTGTAGGATGTCTTTTTGTTCTACTGATGGTGTCCTTTGCTGTACAGAAGCTTTTCAGCTTGATATAGTCCCACTTGTTCATTTTTGCTTTTGTTTCCCTTGCCCGGGGAGATATGTTCATGAAGAAGTTGCTCATGTTTATGTCCAAGAGATTTTTGCCTATGTTTTTTTCTAAGAGTTTTATGGTTTCATGACTTACATTCAGTCTTTGATCCACCTTGAGTTTACCTTTGTGTATGGGGCTAGACAGTAGTCCAGTTTCATTCTCTTACGTAGCTGTCCAGTTTTTCCAACACCAGCTGCTGAAGAGGCTGTCATCTCCCCATTGTATATCCAAGGCACTTTTATCAAATATTAATTGACTGTATATGTTTGGGTTAATGTTTGGATTTTCTATTCTGTTCCACTGGTCTGTGGGTCTGTTTTTGTGCCAATACCAAATTGTCTTGATTACTGTGGCTTTGTAGTAGAGCTGGAAAGGGAGTGTAAGTTCCTTTTCTCAGGATTGATTTGGCTATTCGGGGTCTTTTGTGGTTCCATATGAATTTTAGAAGTATTTGTTCCAGTTCATTGAAGAAAGCTGTTGGTAGTTTGATAGGGATTGCATTGAATCTGTAGATTGCTTTAGGTAGTATAGCCATTTTGACAATATTTATTCTTCCTAGCCAAGAGCATGGGATGCATTTCCATTTGTTAGTGTCCTCTTTAATTTCTCTTAGGAGTGTCTTGTAGTTTTCAGAGTACAGGTCTTTCACTTCCTTCGTTATGTTTATTCCTAGGTATTTTATTCTTTTTGATGCAATTGTGAATGGAATTGTTTTTCTGATTTCTCTTTCTGTTAGTTCATCATTAGTGTATAGGAAAGCAACAGATTTCTGTGTGTTAATTTTGTATCCTGCAACTTTGCTGAATTCAGATATTAGTTCTAGTAGTTTTGGAATGGAATCTTTAGGGTTTTTTATGTACAGTATCATGTCATCTGCAAATAGTGACAATTTGACTTCTTCTTTACCAATCTGGATGCCTTGTATGTCTTTGTTTTGTCTGATTGCTGTGGCTAGGACCTCCAGTACTATGTTGAATAACAGTGGAGAGAGTGGGCATCCCTTGTCTTGTTCCCGATCTTAGATGAAAAGCTTTCAGCGTCTCGCCGTTAAGTATGATGTTAGCTGTGGGTTTGTCATATATAGCCTTTATGATGTTGAGGTACTTGCCGTCTATACCCATTTTGTTGAGAGTTTTAATCAGGAATGGATGCTGAATTTTGTTAAATGCTTTTTCAGCATCTATGGAGATGATCATGTGGTTTTTGTTCTTCTTTTTGTTGATGTGGTGGATGATGTTGATGGATTTTCGAATGTTGTACCATCCTTGCATCCCTGGGATGAATCCCACTTGATCATGGTGTATGATCCTCTTGATGTATTTTTGAATTCGGTTTGCTAATATTTTGTTGAGTATTTTTGCATCTACGTTCATCAGGGATATTGGTCTGTAATTTTCTTTTTTGGTGAGGTCTTTGCCCGGTTTTGGTATTAGAGTGATGCTGGCTTCATAGAATGAGTTTGGAAGTATTCCCTCCTCTTCTATTTTTTGGAAAGCTTTAAGGAGAATCGGTGTTATTTCTTCTCTATATGTCTGGTAGAATTCAGAGGTGAATCCATCAGGCCCAGGGGTTTTGTTCTTGGGTAGTTTTTTGATTACCAATTCGATTTCGTCACTGGTGATTGGTCTGTTTAGTTTTTCTGTTTCTTGCTTGGTCAGTCTTGGAAGGTTGTATTTTTCTAAGAAGTTGTCCATTTCTTCTATGTTTTCCAGCTTGTTAGCATATAGATTCTCATAATATTCTCTTATGATTCTTTGTATTTCTGTGGGGTCCGTCGTGATTTTTCCTTTCTCATTTCTGATTGTGTTTATGTGTGTAGATTCTCTTTTTCTCTTAATGAGTCTGGCTAGGGGTTTATCTATTTTGTTTATTTTTTCAAAGAACCAGCTCTTGGTTTCATTGATTTTTTTCTATTGTTTTATTCTTCTCAATTTTATTTATTTCTTCTCTGATCTTTATTATGTCCCTCCTTCTGGTGACTTTGGGCCTCATTTGTTCTTCTTTTTCCAATTTCAGTAATTGTGTCTTTAGACTATTCATTTGGGAATGTTCTTCCTTCTTTAAATAGGCCTGGATTGCAATATACTTTCCTCTTAGAACTGCCTTTGCTGCATCCCACAGAAGTTGTGGCTTTGTGTTGTTGTTGTCATTAGTCTCCATATATTCTTTGATTTCTGTTTTGATTTGGTCGTTAACCCATTGATTAATTAGGAGAGTGTTGTTAAGTCTCCATGTATTTGTGAGCCTTTTTTGATTTCTTTCTAAAATTTATTTCTAGTTTTATACCTTGGTGATCTGAGAAGTTGGTTGGTAGGATTTCAATATTTTTGAAATTACTGAGGTTCTTTTTGTGGCCTAGTATGTGGTCTATTCTGGAAAATGTTCCATGTGCACTTGAGAAGAATGTGTATCCTGTTGCTTTTGGTGTAGAGTTCTGTAGATGTCTGTTAGGTCCATCTGTTCTAGTGTGTTGTTCAGTGCCTCTGTGTCTTTACTTATTTTCTGTCTGGTTGATCTGTCCTCTGGAGTGAGTGGTGTGTTGAAGTCTCCTAAGATGAATGCATTGCTGTCTATTTCCTCCTTTAATTCTGTTAGTATTTGTCTCACATATGCTGGCGCTCCTGTGTTGGATGCATATATATTTATAATGGTTATATCTTCTTGTTGGACTGACCCCTTTATCATTATGTAATGTCCTTCTTTATCTTTTGCTACTTTCTTCGTTTTGAAGTCTATTTTATCTGATACAAGTACTGCAACACCTGCTTTTTTCTCTTTGTTGTTTGCATGAAATATCTTTTTCCATCCCTTCACTTTTAGTCTGTGTATATCTTTGGATTTGAGGTGAGTTTCTTGTAGGCAGCATATAGATGGGTCTTGCTTTTTTATCCATTCTGTTACTCTGTGTCTTTTGATTGGTGCATTCAGTCCATTTACATTTAGGGTGATTATTGATAGATATGTACTTATTGCCATTGCTGGCTTTAGATTCATGGTTACCAAGGGTTCAAGGGTTGCTTCTTTACTATCTAACAATCTAACTTAACTTTCTTGTTAAGTTATTGTAAACACAGTCTGATGTTTCTTTCTTTCTCTCTCTTCTTATTCCTCCTCCTCCATTCTTTCTATAATAGGTGTTTTATTCTTTGCCTTTAGTTAGTATTTGGATGGTCTGCTTTCTTTGCTATGATTTTATTTTCTCTGGTGACATCTTTTTAGCCTTAGGTGTGCTTCCATCTAGAGCAGTCCATTTAAGATATCCTGTAGTGGTGGTTTATGAGAGGCAAACTCTCTTAACTTTCGTTTATCTGGAAATTGTTTAATCCCTCCATCATATTTAAATGATAATTGTGCTGGATACAATATTCTTGGTTCGAGGCCCTTCTGTTTCATAACGTTAAATATATCATGCCATTCTCTTCTGGCCTGTAAGGTTTCTGTTGAGAAGTCTGATGATAGTCTGATGGGTTTTCCTTTGTAGGTGATCTTTTTCTCTCTCTAGCTGCCTTTAATACCCTGTCTTTATCTTTGATCTTTGCCATCTTAATTATTATGTGTCTTGGTGTTGTCTTCCTTGGGTCCCTTGTGTTGGGAGATCTATGAGGCTTCGTGGACTGCGAGACTATTTCCTTCCCCAGCGAGGGAAAGTTTTCAGCAATTATTTCTTCAAAGACACTTTCTATCCCTTTTTCTCTCTCTTCTTCCTCTGGTACTCCTATAATGCGAATATTGTTCCGTTTGGATTGGTCACACAGTTCTCTTAATATTCTTTCATTCCTAGAAATCCTTTTATCTCTCTCTGCCTCAGCTGCTCTGTACTCCTGTTCTCTGTTTTCTATTCCATTAACAGTCTCTCGCATCTCATCCATTCTGCTGTTAAGCCCGTCGATCGCTTGTCTGATTTCTGTATTGTCTTTCCTCAGTTCCCTCACTTCCTCCCTCAGCTCTTGCACATTTCTCTGTAGGTCCATCAACATGGTTATGACTTTTATTCTGAATTCTTTTTCAGGGAGGCTGTGCATTTCCATCCCTTCAGACTCCCTCTCTGGGGTTGTCTGGTTGATTTTGGTCTGAACCATATTCCTCTGTCTTTTCATGGCTGTATAATGTGGTCACTGATAGTTGCCACGTATGTCAGCTGGGCTCTTTAAGACTTTAAAAAGAGAAGAAAAAAAAAGGTAAAAAAGAAAAAAAGAAAAAAAAGAAGGAAAAGAAAAAACAAAAACAAAACAAAAAACAAAACAAAACAAAACAAAACAAAAAATATGCCCACCGGACGTAGATTCTGTGGGAATGCTCTAGGTGGCGCTGTTGCCCCACTATTCCACAGCTGTGGCTGTGCCGCTCCGCAGGGCCCTTTATCGCTCTGGCAGGGGTGGGAACGAATAGGAGGCTGTTGATCTCAGTGAGAAGTGTAAGTATGGCTACGCTTCCTCAGTCGCCAGCTAAGGCGTCTGAAACTCCCCAGGACTCCCAGCCTGCTGGGCTGAGTGTGCTGGGGCGATCCGGCTCCTCCGCTGGGCTCCTGTCTCTTTAAGACCGCTGAAGAAAGCGCGCACTTTTTTTTTCCTTCCCGGGAGCCGGCTGCAAGCCCCCTGGCGCGTTCCCCGCTCAGATCCTGCCCCTCTGTCTCTCCAATCTCCGCTGCACTGCGCAATGTGGGTCAGCGCTCCCCGCGCAGATCACCGGGGCTGGCTACTTCGCGGGGTGCGCTTCCACTACCTCCCGGCTCTGAATCCTCTCCCGCCGGTGCGCTGGGGTGGGGGAGGGCTCGGGTCCCGCCGGGTCGCGGCTCCGTATCTTACCCGCCTCTCGGGGTGCCGAGTCCTCTTGGGTGTAGCTGCACGCTGTGCGCTTTCCTGTGTATTCTCGTCTCTCTTTTAGGAATAGATGTATTTGCTGTGTTTTCGTAGATAAATATAGTGTTGGGAGGAGCTTTCTGCCACCCTGCTCACACCGCCATCTTCCCGGAAGTCCTCAGTTCTGTTTTTGAATCCTTACTTGTGCTACTGTACACATGCCTGGGTCAGCCAAGATTTGGGTGCATCTTGCAGCAGAATCAGGGCCTTACCCCATAAATTCCCTGTGACTGTGATCATCCATAACCCCATCCTCTAGCTGTTCAGGATAGAAACACCGGTTGTTTTCTTTTTTGGAGTTCTAGCCACCTCATGCAGCACCAACTGTGATCTGACCTCAGACTA
>JAVSCE010017528.1:0-27877 GCA_032199065.1 Smutsia gigantea
AGACATCTACAGAACTCTACACCCAAAAGCAACAGGATACACATTCTTCTCAAGAGCACATGGAACATTTTTCAGAATAGACCACATACTAGGCCACAAAAAGAACCTCAGTAATTTCAAAAATATTGAAATCCTACCAACCAACTTCTCAGATCACCAAGGTATAAAACTAGAAATAAATTTTAGAAAGAAATCAAAAAGCTCACAAATACATGGAGACTTAACAACACTCTCCTAATTAATCAATGGGTTAACGACAAAATCAAAACAGAAATCAAAGAATATATGGAGACTAATGACAACAACAACACAAAGCCACAACTTCTGTGGGACGCAGCAAAGGCAGTTCTAAGAGGAAAGTATATTGCAATCCAGGCCTATTTAAGAAGGAAGAACATTCCCAAATGAATAGTCTAAAGACACAATTACTGAAATTGGAAAAAGAAGAACAGATGAGGCCCAAAGTCACCAGAAGGAGGGACATAATAAAGATTAGAGAAGAAATAAATAAAATTGAGAAGAATAAAACAATAGAAAAAATCAATAAAACCAGGAGCTGGTTCTTTGAAAAAATAAACAAAATAGATAAACCCCTAGCCAGACTCATTAAGAGAAAAAGAGAATCTACACACATAAACACAATCAGAAATGAGAAAGGAAAAAATCACGACGGACCCCACAGAAATACAAAGAATCATAAGAGAATATTATGAGAATCTATATGCCAACAAGCTGGAAAACCTAGAAGAAATGGACAACTTCTTAGAAAAATACAACCTTCCAAGACTGACCAAGCAAGAAACAGAAAAACTAAACAGACCAATCACCAGCAACGAAATTGAAGTGGTAATCAAAAAACTACCCAAGAACAAAACCCCTGGGCCTGATGGATTCACCTCTGAATTCTACCAGACATATAGAGAAGAAATAACACAGATTCTCCTTAAAGTTTTCCAAAAAATAGAAGAGGAGGGAATACTTCCAAACTCATTCTATGAAGCCAGCATCACTCTAATACCAAAACCTGGAAAAGACCTCACCAAAAGAAAAATTATAGACCAATATCCCTGATGAACGTAGATGCAAAAATACTCAACAAAATATTAACAAACCGAATTCAAAAATACATCAAGAGGATCATACACCATGATCAAGTGGGATTCATCCCAGGGATGCAAGGATGGTACAACATTCGAAAATCCATCAACATCATCCACCACATCAACAAAAGAAGAACAAAAACCACATGATCATCTCCATAGATGCTGAAAAAGCATTTGACAGAATTCAGCATCCATTCCTGATTAAAACTCTCAACAAAATGGGTATAGAGGGCAAGTACCTCAGCATCATAAAGGCTATATATGACAAACCCACAGCTAACATCATACTTAACGGCGAGACGCTGAAAGCTTTTCATCTAAGATCTGGAACAAGACAAGGATGCCTACTCTCTCCACTGTTATTCAACATAGTACTGGAGGTCCTAGCCACAGCAATCAGACAAAACAAAGACATACAAGGCATCCAGATTGGTAAAGAAGAAGTCAAATTGTCACTATTTGCAGATGACATGATACTGTACATAAAAAACCCTAAAGATTCCATTCCAAAACTACTAGAACTAATATCTGAATTCAGCGAAGTTGCAGGATACAAAATGAACACACAGAAATCTGTTGCTTTCCCATACACTAATGATGAACTAACAGAAAGAGAAATCAGAAAAACAATTCCATTCACAATTGCATCAAAAAGAATAAAATACCTAGGAATAAACCTAACGAAGGAAGTGAAAGACCTGTACTCTGAAAACTACAAGACACTCCTAAGAGAAATTAAAGAGGACACTAACAAATGGAAATGCATCCCATGCTCTTGGCTAGGAAGAATCAATATTGTCAAAATGGCTATACTACCTAAAGCAATCTACAGATTCAATGCAATCCCTATCAAACTACCAACAGCTTTCTTCAATGAACTGGAACAAATAATTCTAAAATTCATATGGAACCACAAAAGACCCCGAATAGCCAAAGCAATCCTGAGAAGGAGGAATAAAACAGGGGGAATTACACTCCCTGACTTCAAGCTCTACTACAAAGCCACAGTAATCAAGACAATTTGGTATTGGCACAAAAACAGACCCACAGACCAGTGGAACAGAATAGAAAGTCCAAACATTAACCCAAACAGATACAGTCAATTAATATTTGATAAAAGTGCCTTGGATATACAATGGGGAGATGACAGTCTCTTCAGCAGCTGGTGTTGGAAAAACTGGACAGCTACATGTAAGAGAATGAAACTGGACTACTGTCTAGCCCCATACACAAAGGTAAACTCAAGGTGGATCAAAGACTTGAATGTAAGTCATGAAACCATAATACTCTTAGAAAAAAACATAGGCAAAAATCTCCTGGACATAAACATGAGCAACTTCTTCATGAACATATCTCCCCGGGCAAGGGAAACAAAAGCAAAAATGAACAAGTGGGACTATATCAAGCTGCAAAGCTTCTGTACAGCAAAGGACACCATCAGTAGAACAAAAAGACATCCTACAGTATGGGAGAATATATTCATAAAAAACGTATCTGATAAAGGGTTGACATCCAAAATATATAAAGAACTCATGCACCTTAACAAACAGAAAGCAAATAATCCAATTAAGAAATGGGCAGAGGACATGAATAGACACTTCTCCAAAGAAGAAATTCAGATGGCCAACAGGCACATGAAAAGATGCTCCACATCGCTAATCATCAGAGAAATGCAGATTAAAACCACAATGAGCTATCACCTCACACCAGTGAGGATGGCCAACATCCAAAACACAAACAACAAATGTTGGCGAGGATGTGGAGAAAAGGGAACCCTCCTACACTGCTGGTGGGACTGCAAATTAGTTCACCCATTGTGGAAAGCACTATGGAGGTTACTCAAAAAACTCAAAATAGAAATACCATTTGACCCAGGAATTGCACTCCTAGGAATTTACCCTAAGAATGCAGCAGCCCAATTTGAAAAGGACAGATGCACCCCTATGTTTATTGCAGCACTATTTACAATAGCCAAGAAATGGAAGCAACCTAAGTGTCCATCAGTAGATGAATGGATAAAGCAGATGTGGTACATATACACAATGGAATATTATTCAGCCATAAGAAGAAAACAAATCCTACCATTTGCAACAACATGGATGGAGCTAGAGGGTATTATGCTCAGTGAAATAAGCCAAGCCGAAAAAGACAAGTATCAAATGATTTCACTCATATGTGGAGTATAAGAACAAAGAAAAAAACTGAAGGAACAAAACAGCAGCAGACTCACAGAACCCAAGAACGGACTAATAGTTACCAAAGGGAAAGGGACTGGGGAAAATGGGCGGGAAGGGAGGGATAAGAGGGAAAAAGGGGCATTACGATTAGCAGATGTAATGTTGGGGGGGCACGGGGAGGGCAGTACAACTCAGAGAAGACAAGTAGTGATTCTATAGCATCTCACTAAGCTGATGGACAGTGACTGTAATGGGGTTGCTGGGGGGGACCTGATGAAGGGGTAGTTTAATAATCGTAATATTGCACATGTAATTGTGAATTAATGATAATAAAATAAATTATATTAAAAAAAGAACAAACAAAAAAAAAACGCTTTCTCCCAACCTACCCTTTTCTCTTGTCTTTGGTTTCATGTGTTTCATAGGGGATTTGTACCAGGCTGGAAACACCCTTCTGCATGAAATACAGTAAGGAAGAAGTAAAACTCACTATTTGTAGATGATATGATACTATATATAGAAAACCCTAAAGACTCCACAAAAAAAAAAACTATTAGAGGTAATAAACGAATTCAGTAAACATATAAGATACAAAAATCAATATATAGAAATGTTTCTATACTCTTATAACAAGCTAGCAGAAATTAAGAAAACTATCCAATTTACAGTTGCATCAAAAAGAATAAAATGCCTAGGAATAAATTTAACCAAGCAGGTAAAAGATCTGTCCTCTGAAAACTAAGACACTGACCAGAGAAATTGAAGGCAACACAAATAAATTGAAAGATGTGCTCATGGATAGGAAGAATTAATATTGTTAATAATCTACAGATTCAGTGCAACCCCTATCAAAATACCAGTGACGTTTTTCACAGAATTAGGAAAACTAATGATGAAGTTTTATAGAACCATGAAATACCCCAGATAGCCAAAGCAATCTTGAAAAAGCACAAAGTTGTTGGAGTTACCATGCTCACCGATTTAAAACTGCAGTGATCAAAACAGTATGGTACTGGCACAAAACAGCATAACAGACACTGAACAATGAAATACCCCAGAAATAAATCCACATTTTTATGGTCAATTAACCTACAACAAGGGAGGCAAGGCTATACAATGGTAAAAATATGGTCTCTTCATTAAATGGTGTTGGGGAAACTGGACAGCTACATGCAAAAGAATGAAACTGGGTCACTGCCTATACCATATACACTCAAAATGGATTAAAGACCTAAATGTAAAACCTGAAACTATAAAACGTCTAAAACAAAACATAGGCAATAAACTCTGGGATATATCAGCCTTAGCAATTTTTTTCTGGTTGTATTTCCTCAGGCAATGAAGACAAAAGCAAAAATAGACAATTGGGACTACAAAATATTAAAAATTTGCCACAGTGAAGGAAAACAACAAAAAGACCAACCAATTAATGGGAGAATATGTTTGCAAATGATATGTCTGAAAGGAGTTAATATCCAAAATATGTAAAGAACTCATACAACTCAACAGCAAAATGCCAAATAACACAATTAAAAAAGGACAAAGGAATTGAATAGACATTTTTCTAAAGACACACGTATGACCAACAGATACATGAAAAGATGCTCAAATCACTAATTATCAGGGAAAAGCAAATCAAAACCACAATGAGGTATCAGCTCGCAATAGTCAGAATGGCTAATAAAAAGACAAGAAGTAACAATTTTTGGCAAGGATGTGGTGAAAAGGGAACCCTTGTACACTCTTTGTGGGATTATAAACTGGTGGATCCACTATGGGAAGCAGTATGGAGATGCCTCAAAAAATTATAAGTAGAAATACTATACAATTCGGTAGTTCCACTTCTGTATGTTTACCTGAAGAAAACAAATACTAATCTGAAAAGATATATGCACCCCTGTGTTTACTGCATTACTTGCAATGGCCATGAAAACAACCTAAGTGTCCATTGATGAATAAATGGATAAAGATGTGGTATATATATACATAGTGGAATATTACTCAGCCATAAGAAATAATGAACTTTTGCCATGTACCAATGGACATAGAGGGTATTATGCCAAGTGAAATAGATCAGACAAAAAAAAATACTGTATGATTTCACTTATATGTAGAATCTGAAAAACAAAGCAAACCAAACAGTAAACAAAAACTGAAATAGACTTATAAATATACACAACAAACTAGTGTTTGCTGGGGCAAAATAGGTGAAGGTGACTAAGAGAAACTTCCAATTTTAAAATAAATCATAGAAATGAAAATTGTGGAATATAGCCATAATATTATAAACTGGTGACAGACGGTAGCTACATTTACAGTGGCAAATTACTATGTTTACATCTGAAATAATAGGTCAATTAAATCAGTTAAAAAAAGGAAAGAAAAGAAAATCTCACTGTAATATGAAAATAGGACATCTGTTATGTTGCCATATTGTGTGTTAAAAAAATTTTTATTGGCATATACATAAGAAAAGTACACAAAAAGAGATGAGTGTATCACAACATGGATACACTCATGTAACCACTGCTCTGGTCAACAAACAGACCAGCTCCCCAAATCACCTGTTAGGCTTCCTTGAAATCACAGTCCTCTAACTTTGCCCCAAGGTAACTACCATCCTGAATTCTAAAACCAAAGAGAATTTGCCTGTAGTTGGATTTTATATAAATGGAATTATACAAGATGTCTCTTTTGTCCCTGACTTCTTTCCTTCAACATTACATTTGTGTAAGTCAGTTGTGTATATAGTAGTATTTGTTCATTTGCCTTGCTATATAGTCTTTTGTGTTATGGATATATTTGTGTTATGAATATACCACGATTATCCCTTTTGTTGTTGGATAGTTCAGGTGTTTCCATTGTTTTTTTTTGTTTTTGTTTTTGTTTTACTGTAATGAATAGTGCAGCTCTGGACATCTTGTATTATTATTATTTTTTTAATAGGGAAATGTTTAATGAAAATATTTCTGCAAAGTCTTCATATCTACACACTACTTACATCAGACCACAGTTCTCACACATTGATAAATTCTGTTGGGACCACCAAGTATCCACCAGGATAATTAAATTAGGTCCCTACCTACACCTATACCAAAATTAATTCCAATAGATTTATTTTTATTTTTATTTTTTGGTATCATTAATCTACAGTTATATGTGCAACATTATGGTTACTAAACTCCCCACTTCATCAGGTCCCTGCCACTTACCCCATTACAGTCACTGTCTATCCGCATAATAAGATGCTATAGAATCATTACTTGTCTTCTCTGAGTTGTACAGCCCTCGCCGTGGCCCCCAACATTACGTCTGCTAATTGTACTGCCCCTTTTCCCCCCTTGTCCCTCCTTTCCCACCCATCCTCCCCAGTCCCTTTCGCATTGGTAACTGTTAGTCCATTCTTGGGTTCTGTGAGTCTGCTGCTGTTTTGTTCTTTTAGTTTTTTTCTTTGCTCTTATGCTACACATATGAGTGAAATCATTTGATACTTGTCTTTTTTGGCTTGTCTTATTTCACTGAGCATAATACCGTCTAGCTCCATCCATGTTGCAAATGGTAGGATTGTTTTCTTCTTATGGCTGAATAATATTCCATTGTGTATATGTACCACTTCTCCTTTATCCATTCATCTACTGATGAACACTTAGGTTGCTTCCATTTCTTGGCTATTGTAAATAGTGCTGCCATAAACAGGGGTGCATCTGTCTTTTTCAAACTGGGCTGCTGCATTCTTAGGGTAAATTCCTAGAAGTGGGATTCCTGGGTCAAATGGTATTTCTATTTTGAGTTTCTTGAGGAACCTCCATACTGCTTTCCACAATGGTTGAACTAATTTGCATTCCCACCAGCAGTGTAGGAGGGTTCCCTTTCCTCCACATCTCTGCCAATATTTGTTGTTGTTTGTGTTTTGAATGTTGGCCATCCTTACTGGTATGAGGTGATATCTCATTGTGGTTTTAATCTGCATTTCTCTGATGATTAGGGATGTGGAGCATCTTTTCATGTGCCTGTTGGCCATCTGAATTTGTTCCTTGGAGAAGTGTCTATTCATATCCTCTGCCCATTTCTTAATTGGATTATTTGCTTTTTGTTTGTTGAGGTGTGTGATTTAATATATTTTGGATGTCAACCCCTTATTGGATATGTCATTTATGAATATATTCTCCCATACTGTAGGATGTCTTTTTGTTTTACTGATGGTGTCTTTTGCTGTACAGAAGCTTTTCAGCGTGATATAGTCCCACTTGTTCATTTTTGCTTTTGTTTCCCTTGCCCAGGGAGATATGTTCATGAAGAAGTTGGACATGTTTATGTCCAAGAGATTTTTGCCTATATTATTTTCTAAGAGTTTTTTTTTTAATTTTATTTTGGTATCATTAATCTACAATTACATGTTGGTTACTAAACTCCCCACTTCATCAGGTCCCCCCCACCTACCCCATTACAGTCACTGTCCATAAGCATAGTGAGATGCTATCGAATCACTATTTCTCTGAGTTGTACAGCCCTCCCCGTGTCCCCCCAACATTACATCTGCTAATCGTAATGTCCCTTTTTCCGCCTTGTCCCTCCCTTCCCGCCCATCTCCCCAGTCCTTTCCCTTTGGTAACTATTAGTCCATTCTTGGGTTCTGTGAGTCTGCTGCTGTTTTTTCTTTCGGTTTTTTTCTTTGCTCTTATGCTCCACATATGAGTGAAATCATTTGATACTTGTCTTTTTCGGCTTGGCTTATTTCACTGAGCATAATACCCTCTAGCTCCATTCATGTTGTTGCAAATGGTAGGATTTGTTTTCTTCTTATGGCTGAATAATATTCCATTGTGTATCTATACCACATCTTCTTTATCCATTCATCTACTGATGGACACTTAGGTTGCTTCCATTTCTTCGCTATTGTAAATAGTGCTGCCATAAACATAGGGGTGCATCTGTCTTTTTCAAGCTGCACTGCTGCATTCTTAGGGTAAATTCCTAGGAGTGGAGTTCCTGGGTCAAATGGTATTTCTATTTTGAGTTTTTTGAGGAACCTCCATACTGCTTTCCACAATGGTTGAACTAGCTTACATTCCCACCAGCAGTGTAGGAGGGTTCCCTTTTCTCCACATCCTAGCCCACATTTGTTGTTTGTGTTTTGGATGTTGGCCATCCTTGCTGGTATGAGGTGATATCTAATTGTGGTTTTAATTTGCATTTCTATGATAATTAGCGATGTGGAGCATCTTTTCATGTGCCTGTTGGCCATCTGAATTTCTTCTTTGGAGAAGTGTCTATTCATATCCTCTGCCCATTTCTTAATTGGATTATTTACTTTTTGTTTGTTGAGGTGCATGACTTCTTTATATATTTTGGATGTCAACCCCTTATCTGACATGTCATTTATGAATATATTCTCCCATACTGTAGGATGTCTTTTTGTTCTACTGATGGCGTCCTTTGCTGTGCAGAAGCTTTTCAGCTTGATATAGTCCCACTTGTTCATTTTTGCTTTTGTTTCCCTTGCCCGAGGAGATATGTTCATGAAGAAGTCGCTCATGTTTATGTCCAAGAGATTTTTGCCTATGTTTTTTTCTAAGAGCTTTATGGTTTCATGACTTACATTCAGGTATTTGATCCATTTTGAGTTTCCTTTTGTGTATCAGGTTAGACAGTAGTCCAGTTTCATTCTCTTACATGTAGCTGTCCAGGTGCCAACACCAGCTGGTGAAGAGGTTGTCATCTCCCCATTGTATATCCAAGGCCCCTTTATCATATGTAAATTGACCGTATATGTTTGGGTTAATATCTGGATTTTCTATTCTGTTCCACTGGTTTGTAGGTCTGTTCTTGTGCCAATACCAAATTGTCTTGATTACTGTGGCTTTTTAGTAGAGCTTGAAGTCAGGTATTGTAATTCCCCCTGTTTTAGTCCTCCTTCTCAGGATGGCTTTGGCTATTCGGGGTCTTTTGTGGTTCCATATGAATTTTAGAACTATTTGTTCCAGTTCATTGAAGAATGTTGTTGGTATTTTGATAGGGATTGCATTGAATCTGCAGATTGCTTTAGGTAGTATAGCCATTTTGACAATATTTATTCTTCCTAGCCAAGAGCATGGGATGCATTTCCATTTGTTAGTGTCCTCTTTAATTTCTCTTAGGAGTGTCTTGTAGTTTTCAAGGTATAGGTCTTTCACTTCCTTCGTTAGGTTTATTCCTAGGTATTTTATTCTTTTTGATGCAATTGTGAATGGATTTGTTTTCCTGATTTCTCTTTCTGCTAGTTCATCTTTAGTGTATAGGATAGCAACATTTCTGTGTGTTAATTTTGTATCCTGCAACTTTGCTGAATTCAGATATTAGTTCTAGTAGTTTTGGAGTGGAGTCTTTAGGGTTTTTTATGTACAGTATCATGTCATCTGCAAATGGTGACAAATTGACTTCTTCTTTACCAATCTGGATGCCTTGTATTTCTTTGTTTTGTCTGATTGGCATGGCTAGGGTCTCCAGTACTATGTTGAACAACAGTGGAGAGAGTGGGCATCCCTGTCTTGTTCTCGATCTTTGATGAAAAGCTTTCAGCTTCTTGTTAAGTATGATGTCAGCCGTGGGTTTGTTATATATGGCCTTTATTATGTTGAGGTACTTGCCGTCTATAACCATTTTGTTGAGAGTTTTTATCATGAATGGATGTTGAATTTTGTCAAATGCTTTTTCAGCATCTATGGAGATGATCATTTCATTTTTGTTCTTTTTGTTGATGTGGTGGAACATCTTGTATTATTATTTTGGTATACATATGCATCATTTCTGTTGGAAATATTCATAGAAGTGGAGTTCCTGGGTCATAAATTATACATATGTTTAACTGTAGTCGGTGTTGCCAAAATTTGTTCTAAGTTATTCCAACTTAACCATCTCAATGTTTGATAACATGTTTTTTTTAATTTTATTGTGATTTAAATTTTTCTGACATTAAAGATAATGAAATTCAGCAACTTTTCATCTTCTTGCCAGGTTTGTTATCCTCCCTTGTAGGGTGCTAATTTGTGAAGTGCCAAGTTGCATACCTATTTTTCCATTAAGTTTTCTGTATTTCTCAAATGATTTTTATAAGTTCTGTTCATTTTCTAGGGTTACAGGTATCTCCCAGTTGTCTTTTCACTCCCTCACTGATATTTTTCAATGAACAGAATTTTAAATTATAACAGATGGTTATCATGTTCTCCCTTATGTGTAGTGCAGTTTGTTTAAAAAAATATTTCCTTACCTTAAGTTCTTGCAGACAATCTATTTTGACATTCTAAATTTTTTTATTGTTTTAACTTTCACATTTGAGATTGACAGTTCATCTAGAATCATTTTGTATGTGTGTAAATGGTGTGAAATAAGGGCAAAAAGTTTTCCCCTTCCCAGTTGTGCTAACACCATTTGTGGAAAAGACCATCCTTACATTTGTTGACTTTAGAGCACTTTCTAAGTGGATTGACATCATTCCACCGGGTGTACTTTTCTTTCCTTTTTTTAAAAAAATTTTACATATATTTAAAATCTCAGTCTATCCTATTGGTTTTGTTTATATAAGCATTCATTTGCATTTACTTATGATTTATCCTTTCTACTGCTCTCTATTCCTTTCTGTATTTCTGAGCTTTCTTCTGTGATTATTTTTTTCCTTTACCCTGAAGAAAAACCCCTTTATAATGTCCTTTACTGTGGATATCCTGATATAATGAACAATTTTTTAAATGTTTTTATTTCATTCTCATTTTTGAAGGATGCTTTCCCTGTATAGAATTCTAGTTTGACATTTTTTTCTTTGAGCAATTTTAAGTTAACATACCAACACCCTCTGGCTTCTGTTGTTTGTATTGATGAGTCAACTGTCAATCTTGTTTTTTGTAGGCAGGTGATATACCTTTTTCTCTGGATGCTTATAAGATATTCTCTTTGCTTTTGGATTTCAGCAGTCATGCTCTGATGTGCTCTAATTAGAATGTGCTGCTGCCAAATTCTGTATCCTCTATCTGAGACGGTAATCATACATTTACTAGACATTTTCACTGTGTCCCATACGTCTCTGTTTTCTATTCCATCCTTTTGACTCTGAATTTGGTCTGGATATTTTCGTTCAGTTAATCTCTACTTCACTAAGACTTTCCTTGTACCTATTTTGCTACTACTGATTATTAAGTTCTTGATATTCTATTTTTCAGTTGTAGAATTTCCATTTGATTATTTTTTTATTGATTCTATTCTTTGCTAAAATTCTTTTTTTTCTTTTAACTCTTTGAAAATATTAATTTTAATTATTTTAAACACCATGTCTGGTAGCTACATCTTCTGAATCTCCTGTGAGCCATTTTTATTACTGGTTCCTTTTTCTTAGTTTCTGATAAAAATTTGTCTTTTTATAATAGCTGATTATTTTTGACTTAGGGCCAAACATTGTGTATGAAAGCTGTTGAGGTAATATGAGGCTCTGACTTACTTTCTTTAACATTCATTTTTGCTCCCGGCAAGCAACTAGGTTAACAGCATATCGTATTAATGCAATCTGACATTGAAATAACGTAAGGTGTCTTTAGCCCTTTTGAGTACCGGACTGCCCTATTGTTGTGTTCATTCTTACTCTTGGAATGTACCCCAAACCACGTACAGGCCACACACACTTGAGTTACTCTCTCCCTAGTCCTGTGAATTGGTCAAGAGCTGTTCTTAATTTCTCATCTCAGCTACTACTTTCGTATTTCACAATATTTCTGGAGGGTAAAATGAGGCCAGGCTCATGTCTCTTTCCACATACGTGGAAAAGTATGCTCTCTCTTCACTCATTTATTTTGGTCCCACAAAGCTTCGCTTCCTTGGTAACCATCTGATGATTTTAAACATGTTTTTCATATGATATTTTGTCTCGATTTCACATTTGTTCTCACTGTTGCGAGGTGGATCTAAAAACCTAGGCTGTAATTGGTAGAAATGACACTTATCTGGGTCTTTAAGTTGTTGGGTCTTCATGCATACAGACGGGGAAGCTAAAGGATTTATGGTTTAATAGAACTTTCAAATACAAGGTTCTCTGTAGAAATCTGTTAAATTCCAAGTAACTTCATTTGCAGTATAATCTATCAGAACAAGTAGAACTGTAAAGGATCTGTATCTAGCTCCTCAGCCTGCACACCTCTGAGATTTTTACCTGTCAAACAGGGAGAAGGAAATGTTTCAGTTACTGTCGTTGGTGATGGTGGCTTTTGCTCGGAAGAAGCCACTCTTCAGAGTACATATTCAGCTTCATGACCCTAACACGATGTCTGCCCATTATCCTCAAATGCACGTGTGCCTTATACTTCTGTATAATTAGTATTATTATTTATCAATTCAATAATAACTAGTAAGGGCTGAGTGGTTTCTATGTGTGGGGCATTACTATATAGATAGTTCCGAATTCTTATTGCATCCCTGCAAAATAATTGACAATACTTTCGTTTCACACATTTATAAAAAGATTTACCACTAGAATAGAAGTCCACTGAGCATCAGCACCATGGTTGTCATATGTATTATTATTTAGTACCTGGCACAATTATAAATATTAATAAACTTAAAAATTGATAAGTATTATTGAACAAAGGAACTCAAGTCTGACCCCATAGGTCAAATTCTTTCTGTATCACAGTATGATTACTTAATGGCCATTTGGCTCTATTTCTTTTTTCTTTTATTAATTTTTTATTATTTATTAATTTTATATATAAATATTTTTTATTAAGGTATTACTGATATACACTCTTATGAAGGTTTCACATGAAAAAACAATGTGGTTACTACATTTACCCATATTATCACGTCCCCACCCATACCCCAATGCAGTCACTGTCCATCAGTGTAGTAGGATGCCACAGATTCACTGTTTGCCTTTTCTGTGCTACACTGTTTTCCCCGTGATCCCCCACACCATGTGTACTAAACAAAATACTCCTCAGTCCCCTGCTCCCAACCTCCCCACCCGCCCTCCCACACCCCTCCCCTTTGGTAACCACTAGTTCCTTCTTGGAGTCTCTGAGTCTGCTGCTATTTTGTTCCTTCAGTTTTGCTGTGTTGTTATACTCCACATATGACGGAAATCATTTGGCATTTGTCTTTCTCTGCCTGGCTTATTTCACTGAGCATAATATCCTCCAGCTCCATCCATGTTGTTGCAAATGGCAGGATTTGTTCCTTCTTATGGCTGAATAGTATTCCATTGTGTATATGTACCACCTCTTCTATATCCATTCATCTACTGATGGACACTTAGGTTGCTTCCATTTCTTGGCTCTTGTAAAAAGTGCTGCAATAAACATAGGGGTGCATATGCCTTTTTGAATCTGAGAAGTTGTATTCTTTGGGTAGATTCCAAGGAGTGGGATTCCCGGGTCAAGTGGTATTTCTATTTTTACTTTTTTGAGGAACCTCCATATTGCTTTCCACAATGGTTGAACTAGCTTACATTCCCACCAGCAGTGTAGGAGGGTTCCCCTTTCTCCGCATCCTCACCTGCGTTTGTTGTTCTTAGTCTTTTGGATGGTGGCCATCCTTACTGGTGTGAGGTGATATCTCATTGTGGTTTTAATTTGCATTTCCCTGATGATTAGTGATGTGGAGCATCTTTTCATGTGTCTGTTGGCCATCTGAAATTCTTCTTTGGAGAACTCTCTCTTTATACCCTCTGCCCATTTTCTAATTGGGTTATTTGCTTTTTGGGTGTTGAGGCGTGTAAGTTCTTTGTGTATTTTGGATGTTAACCCCCTGTCGGATATGTCATTTACAAATATATTCTCCCATACTGTAGGATACCTTTTTGTTCTGTTGATGGTGTCCTTTGCCATACAGAAACTTTTTAGTTTGATGTAGTCCCATGAGTTCATTTTTTATTTTGTTTCCCTTGCTCGAGGAGATGTGTTCAGGAAGAAGTCACTCATGCTTATATTCAGGAGATTTTTGCCTATGTTGTCTTCTAAGAGTTCTATTGTTTCATGACTTACATTCAGGTACTTGATCCATTTCGAGTTTACTTTTGTGTATTTGGTTAAACAATAATCCAGTTTCATTCTCTTGCATGTAGCTGTCCAGTTTTGCCAACACCAGCTGTTGAAGAGGCTGTCATTTCCCCATTGTATGTCCATGGCTCCTTTATCATATATTAATTGATCATATATGGTTGGGTTAATATCAGGACCCTCTAGTCTTTTCCATTGGTCTATGGGTCTGTTCTTGTGCCAGTACCAAATTGTCCTGAGTACTGTGGCTTTGTAGTAAAGCTTGAAGTTGGGGAGCATAATCCCCCCACCTTTATTCTTCCTTCTCAGGATTGCTTTGGCTATTCGGGGTCTTTTGTGGTTCCATATGAATTTTAGAACGATTTTCTCTAGTTCGTTGAAAAATGCTGTTGGTGTTTTGATAGGAATTGCATTGAATCTGTAGATTGCTTCAGGCAGGATGGCCATTTTGACAATATTAATTCTTCCTATCCATGAGCACGGGATGTGTTTCCATTTATTGGTATCTTCTTTAATTTCTCTCATGAGTGTCTAGTTTTCAGAGTATAGGTCTTTCACTTCCTTGGTTAGGTTTATTCCTAGGTATTATATTCTTTTTGATGCAACTGTGAATGGAATTGTTTTTCTGATTTCTCTCTCTGCTAGGTCATTGTTAGTGTATAGGAATGCCACAGATTTCTGCATATGAATTTTGTATCCTGCAACTTTGCTGAATTCAGATATTAGATCTAGTAGTTTTGGAGTGGATTCTTTAGGGTTTTTATGTATAATATCATGTCATCTTCAAACAAGGACAGTTTAACTTCTTCCTTGCCAATCAGGATGCCTTTTATTTCTTTGTGTTGTCTGATTGCTGTGGCTAGGACCTCCAGTACTATGTTGAATAGAAGTGGGGAGAGTGGGCATCCTTGTCTTGTTCCCGATCTTAGATGAAAAGCTTTCAGTGTCTCACTGTTAAGTATGATGTTAGCTGTGGGTTTGTCATATATAGCCTTTATGATGTTGAGGTACTTGCTCTCTATACCCATTTTGTTGAGAGTTTTTATCATGAATGGATGTTGAATTTTGTCAAATGCTTTTTCAGCATCTATGGAGATGATCATGTGCTTTTTGTCCTTCTTTTTGTTGATGTGGTGGATGATGTTCTTGGATTTTCGAATGTTGTACCATCCTTTCTTCCCTGGAATAAATCCTACTTGATCATGGTGTATGATCCTTTTGATATATTTTTGAATTCAGTTTGCTAATATTTTGTTGAGTATTTTTGCATCTATTTTCATCAGGGATACTGGTCTGTAATTTTCTTTTTTTGTGGTGTCTTTGCCTGGTTTTGGTATTAGAGTGATGCTGGCCACATAGAATGAGTTTGGAAGTATTCCCTGTTCTTCTACTCCTTGGAAAACTTTAAAGAGGATGGGTAATAGGTCTTCACAAAATGTTTGATAAAATTCAGCGATGAAGCCATCTGGCCCAAGCGTTTTTTTGTTCTTAGGTAGGTTTTCGATTACCAGTTCAATTTGGTTGCTGGTAATTGGTCTGTTCAGATTTTCTGTTTCTTTCTGGGTCAGCCTTGGCAGGTTGTATTTTCCTAGAAAGTTGTCCATTTCTTCTAGGTTATCCACTTTGTTAGGATACAATTGTTCATAGTATTGTCTCATAATTCTTTGTATTTCTGTGGTGTCTGTAGTGATTTTTCCTTTCTCATCTGATTCTGTTTATGTGAGTAGACTCTTTTTTTCTTGATGAGTCTGGCTAGGGGTTTATCTTGTTTATTTTCTTGAAGAACCAGGTCTTGTTTTTATTGATCCTTTCTATTGTTTTATTCTTCTCAATTATATTTATTTCTGCTCTAATCTTTATTATGTCCCTCCTTCTGACTTTTTTGGGTCTCATTTGTTCTTCTTTTTCTAGTTTCGTTAATTGTGAGTTTAGACTTTCTCATGTGGGATTGTTCTTCTTTCCTGTGGTAGGCCTGTATTGCAATATACTTTCCTCTTAGCACAGCCTTTGCTGTATCCCACAGATTTTGTGGTGTTGAATTATTGTTGTCATTTGTCTCCATATATTGCTTGATCTGTGTTTTTATTTGGTCATTGATCCATTGATTATTTAGGAGCATGTTGTGAAGCCTCCATGTGTTTGTGGGATTTTTCATTTTCTTTGCATAATTTATTTCTAGTTTCAGACCTTTGTGGTCTGAGAAACTGTTTGGTACAATTTCAATCTTTTTGAATTTACTGAGGCTCTTTTTGTGGCCAAGGATATGCTCTATTCTTGAAAATGTTCCATGTACACTTGAGAAGAATATGTATTCTGCTGCTTTTGGGTGTAGAGTTCTGTAGATGTCTGTTAGGTCCATCTGTTCTAATATGTTGTTCAGTGCCTCTGTCTCCTTATTTATTTTGTCTGGTTGATCTGTCCTTCAGAGTGAGTGGAGTGTTGAAGTCTCCTAGAATGAATGCATTGCATTCTATTTCTCCTTTTAATTCTGTTAGTATTTGTTTCACATATGTAGGAGCTCCTGTGTTGGGTGCATAGATATTTATAATGGTTATATCTTCTTGTTGGATTGACCCTTTTATCATTATGCAATGTCCTTCTTTGTCTCTTGTGACTTTCTTTGTTTTGAAGTCTATTTTGTCTTATATAAGTACTGCAACTCCTGTTTTTTTCTCCCTATTAGTTGCATGAAATGTCTTTTTCCATCCCTACACGTTTAGTCTATGTATGTCTTTGGGTTTAAAGTGAATCTCTTGTAGGCAGCATATAGATGGGTCTTGTTTTTTTTTTTTATAATTTATGTTGGTATCATTATTCTACAGTTACATGTGCAATATTATGATTATTAAACTACCCCCTTCATCAGGTCCCCCCCACCAACCCCATTACAGTCACTGTCCATCAGCATAGTGAGATGCTATAGAATCACTACTTCTCTTCTCTGAGTTGTACAGCCCTCCCCGTGCCCCCCCAACATTACATCTGCTAATCGTAATGCCCCTTTTTCCCTCTTATCCCTCCCTTCCCGCCCATTTTCCCCAGTACCTTTCCCTTTGGTAACTATTAGTCCGTTCTTGGGTTCTGTGAGTCTGCTGCTGTTTTGTTCCTTCAGTTTTTTTCTTTGTTCTTATACTCCACATATGAGTGAAATCATTTGATACTTGTCTTTTTCGGCTTGGCTTATTTCACTGAGCATGATAACCTCTAGCTCCATCCATGTTGTTGCAAATGGAAGGATTTGTTTTCTTCTTATTGGGTATATGTACCACATCTTCTTTATCCATTCATCTACTGATGGACACTTAGGTTGCTTCCATTTCTTGGCTATTGTAAATAGTGCTGCCATAAACATAGGGGTGCATCTGTCTTTTTCAAACTGGGCTGCTGCATTCTTAGGGTAAATTCCTAGGAGTGGAGTTCCTGGGTCAAATGGTATTTCTATTTTGAGGTTTTTGAGGAACCTCCATACTGCTTTCCACAATGGTTGAACTAATTTGCATTCCCACCTGCAGTGTAGGAGGGAACCCTTTTCTCCACATCGTCGCCAACATTTGTTGTTGTTTGTGTTTTGGGTGTTGGCCATCCTCACTGGTGTGAGGTGATATCTCATTGTGGTTTTAATCTGCACTTCTCTGATGATTAGGGATGTGGAGCATCTTTTCATGTGCCTGTTGGCCATCTGAATTACTTCTTTGGAGAAGTGTCTATGCATGTCCTCTGCCCATTTCTTAATTGGATTATTTGCTTTTTGTTTGTTAAGGTGCGTGAGTTCTTTATATGTTTTGGATGTCAACCCCTTATCAGATATGTCATTTATGAATATATTCTCCCATACTGTAGGATGTCTTTTTGTTCTACTGATGGTGTCTTTTGCTGTACAGAAGCTTTGCAGCTTCATATAGTCCCACTTGTTCATTTTTGCTTTTGTTTCCCTTGCCCGGCGAGATATGTTCATGAAGAAGTCACTCATGTTTATGTCCAAGAGATTTTTGCCTATGTTTTTCTCTAAGAGTTTTATCGTTTCATGACTTACATTCAGGTCTTTGATCCACCTTTAGTTTACCTTTATGTATGGGGCTACACAGTAGTCCAGTTTCATTCTCTTACATGTAGCTGTCCAGTTTTTCCAACACCAGTTGCTGAAGAGGCTATCATCTCCCAATTGTATATCTAAGGCTCCTTTATCAAATATTAATTGACTGTATATGTTTGGGTTAATGTTTGGATTTTCTATTCTGTTCCACTGGTCTGTGGGTCTGTTTTTGTGCCAATACCATATTGTCTTGATTACTGTGGCTTTGTAGTAGACCTTGAACTCAGGGAGCGTGATTGCCCCTGTTTTATTCCTCCTTCTCAGGATTACTTTGGCTATTCGGGGTCTTTTGTGGTTCCATATGAATTTTAGAATTATTTGTTCCAGTTCATTGAAGAAAGCTGTTGGTAGTTTGATAGGGATTGCATTGAATCTGTAGATTCCTTTAGGTAGTATAGCCATTTTGACAATATTTATTCTTCGTAGCCAAGAGCATGGGATGCATTTCCATTTCTTAGTGTCCTCTTTAATTTCTCTTAGGAGTGTCTTGTAGTTTTCAGAGTACAGGTCTTTCACTTCCTTCGTTAGGTTTATTCCTAGGTATTTTATTCTTTTGATGCAATTGTGAATGGAATTGTTTTTCTGATTTCTCTTTCTGTTAGTTCATCATTAGTGTATAGGAAAGCAACAGATTTCTGTGTGTTAATTTTGTATCCTGCAACTTTGCTGAATTCAGATATTAGTTCTAGTAGTTTTGGAATGGAGTCTTTAGGGTTTTTTATTTACAGTATCATGTCATCTGCAAATCGTGACAATTTGATTTCTTCTTTACCAATCTGGATGCCTTGTATTTCTTTGTTTTGTCTGATTGCCGTGTCTAGGATCTCCAGTACTATGTTGAATAACAGTGGAGAGAGTGGGCATCCCTTTCTTGTTCCTGATCTTAGAAAAAATGCTTTCAGCTTCTCGCTGTTAAGTATGATGTTAGCTGTGGGTTTGTCATATACGGCCTTTATGATGTTGAGGTACTTGCCGTCTATACCCATTTTGTTGAGAGTTTTAATCAGGAATGGATGTTGAATTTTGTCAAATGCTTTTTCAGCATCTATGGAGATAATCATGTGGTTTTTGTTCTTCTTTTTGTTGATGTGGTCGATGATGTTGATGGATTTTCGAATGTTGTACCATCCTTGCATCCCTGGGATGAATCCCACCTGATCATGGTGTATGATCCTCTTGATGTATTTTTGAATTCGGTTTGCTAATACTTTGTTGAGTATTTTTGCATCTACGTTCATCAGGGATACTGGTCTGTAATTTTCTTTTTTGGTGAGGTCTTTTGCCCGGTTTTGGTATTAGAGTGATGCTGGCTTCATAGAATGTGTTTGGAAATATTCCCTCCTCTTCTTATTTTTTGGAAAACTTTAAGGAGAATCGGTATTATTTCTTCTCTATATGTCTGGTAGAATTCAGAGGTGAATCCATCAGGCCCGGGTGTTTTGTTCTTGGGTAGTTTTTTGAATACCACTTCAGTTTTGTTGCTGGTGATTGGTGTGTTTAGTTTTTCTGTTTCTTGCTTGGTCAGTCTTGGAAGGTTGTATTTTTCTAAGAAGTTGTCCATTTCCTCTAGGTTTTCCAGCTTTTTAGCATATAGATTCTCATAATATTCTCTTATAATTCTTTGTATTTCTGTGGGGTCCGTCGTTATTTTTCCTTTCTCATTTCTGATTGTGTTTATGTGTGTAGATTCTCTTTTTCTCTTAATAAGTCTGGCTAGGGGTTTATCTATTATTTTGTTTATTTTTTCAAAGAACCAGCTCTTGATTTCATTGATTTTTTCTATTGTTTTATTCTTCTCAATTTTATTTATTTCTTCTCTGATCTTTATTATGTCCCTCCTTCTGGTGACTTTGGGCCTCATTTGTTCTTCTTTTTCCAATTTCAGTAATTGTGTCTTTAGACTATTCATTTGGAAATATTCTCCCTTCTTTAAACAGGCCTGGATTGCCATATACTTTCCTCTTAGAACTGCCTTTACTGTGTCCCATAGGAGTTGTGGCTTTGTGTTGTTGTTGTCATTAGTCTCCATATATTCTTTGATTTCTGTTTTGGTTTGGTCGTTGACTCATTGATTAGTTAGGAGAATGTTGTTAAGTCTCCATGTATTTGTGAGCCTTTTTGATTTCTTTCTAAAATTTGTTTCTAGTTTTATACCTTTGTGATGTGAGAAGTTGGTTGGTAGGATTTCAATATTTTTGAATTTACTGAGGTTCTTTTTGTGGCCTAGTATGTGCTCTATTCTGGAAAATGTTCCATGTGCACTTGAGAAGAATGTGTATCCTGCTGCTTTTAGGTGCAGAGTTCTGTAGATGTCTGTTAGGTCCATCTGTTCTAGTGTGTTGTTCAGTGCCTCTGTGTCTTTACTTATTCTCTTGTCTGGTTGATCTGTCCTTTGGAGTGAGTGGTGTGTTGAAGTCACCTAAAATGAATGCATTGCTGTCTATTTCCCCCTTTATTTCTGTTAGTTTTTGTTTCACATATGCTGGCGCTCCTGTGTTGGGTGCATATATGTTTATAATGGTTATATATTCTTGTTGGACTGACCCCTTTATCATTATGTAATGTCTTTCTTTATCTCTTGCTACTTTCTTCGTTTTGAAGTCTATTTTGTCTGATACACGTACTGCAACACCTGCTTTTTTCTCCTTGTTGTTTGCATGAAATATCTTTTTCCATCCCTTCACTTTTAGTCTGTGTATGTCTTTGGGTTTAAAGTGAGTCTTTTGAAGGCAGCATATAGATGGGTCCGGTTTTTTTATCCATTCAGTGACTCTATGTCTTTTGACTGGTGCATTCAGTACACTTACATTTAGGGTGGTTATGGATAGGTATGTACTTATTGGCATTGCAGGCTTCAGATTCGTGGTTAACAAAGGTTCAAGGTTAACTTCCCTATTATCTAAGAGTCTAACAACTCAGTTAATATACTATTACAAACACAATCTAAAGGTTCTTTTTTTGTTTGTTTCCTCCTTTTTCTTTCTACTCCATTCTTTATATATTAGGTATCATATTCTGTACTGTTTGTCTATCCCTTGATTCACTTTGGGGATAGTTAATTTAATTTTGCATTTTTTTTGTAATTAGCTGTTCTATTTTCTTTACTGTGGTTTTATTACCTCTGGTGACAGCTATTAAACCTTGGGAACACTTCCATCTATAGCAGTCCCTCCAAAATACAGTGTAGAGATGGTTTGTGGGAGGCAAATTCTCTCAGCTTTTGCTTATCTGGGAATTGTTTAATCCCTCCTTCAAATTTAAATGATAATCTTTCCAGATAAAGTAATCTTGGTTCAAGGCCCTCTGCTTCATTGCAGTAAATACATCATGCCACTCCCTTCTGGCCTGTAAGGTTTCTGTTGAGAAGTCTGATGATAGCCTGATGGGTTTTCCTTTGTATGTGATCTTATTTCTCTCTCTGGCTGCTTTTAATAGTCTGTCCTTATCCTTGAACTTTGCCATTTTAATTACTATATGTCTTGCTGTTGTCTTCCTTGGGTCCCTTGTGTTGGGAGATATGTGTACCTCTGTGGCCTGAGAGACTATCTCCTTCCCCAGATTGGGGAAGTTTTCGGCAATCACCTCCTCAAAGACACTTTCTATCCCTTTTTCTCTCTCTTCTTCTTCTGGTACCCTTATAATGGGAATATTGTTCTGTTTGGATTGGTCACACAGTTCTCTCAATATTCTTTCATTCTTAGAGATCCTTTTTTCTCTCAGTGCCTCAGCTTCTTTGTGTTCCTCCTCTCTAGTTTCTATTTCATTTATTGTCTCCTCCACCATATCCAATCTGCTTTTAATACCATCCATTGTGTTCTTCAATGATTGGATCTCCAACCAGAATTCATTCCTGAGTTCTTGAATATCTTTCCATACCTCCATGTGCATGTTAATGATTTTTATTTTGAACTCCCTTTCAGGGAAAGTCATAAGGTCCATATCATTTAAATCTTTCTCAGGAGTTGTATTCATAATTTTACTCTGGACCAGGTTCCTTTGGCATTTCATATTTGTGTATGGCACCATCTAGTGCCCAGAAGCTCTACTCTCTGGAGCTGTTCAGCCCCTGAATCAGTGCGGGGATTGTAGGGGAGTGGTATTGGTGCCTCCTGGGAGGAAAGGGCTGTTTCCTGGTTCCTGGCTGCTATGCCTGTTACCACTGCCTGAACCAGTGGGCTGAGCACACAGGTATAAGCCTCTGTGCTTTTCGTTTTAGTTGCTGTAGACAGATCTTCCGTCTGGCTGACCTAACACCAGGGAAGGATTTTCCGGTTTGCAAGCCCGGTGGGGCTGGCCAGGAGAAAGGCGCACTAGTCTGCCTGTCACAGAAGGGGTTCTTGGAGCTGTGTAGGCAGCCAGGGAGCTGGAGCACCTGAAGATTGTGAAAGCTCCCAATCTGCTGGGCAGAGTGCACCTGGACAATTTTGTCTGCCTGTCCTTTCTCCTGAGTAGTAAGGTCTGTGCAATCCTTGCCCCTTTAGCAGCCCTCTTGCTAAGGGCTTCTTTGTTAGGAAGTCTCTCAGACTGCCCACCTTTCTTTTGTCCCCGTGCAGCTGGGTATGGATCTCTGCTTTCACAAGCAGCTGGACTCTTAGTGTCTCCAGGAATTCTGCCTGTCTTAGCTTTCCAACCCCCTAATTACAAGAGTATCATGCAAGCACCATGAAATGTAGGTTTGTGCTCCCAGAGCAGATCTCCAGAGTTAGGTATTCAGCAGTCCCATATCTCCACTCCCTCCCTGCTCCGTTCCTGTTCCTCCTGCCGGTGAGCTGGGGTCTCGGAAGGGCTTGGGTCCTGCAGGGCCACAGCTTTAGTACGTTACCCTATTCCATGAGGTCTGCTCTTGTCTCCAGGTGTATGAAGTTTGTTGCGGTCCTCTTTCCTGTTGCAAGCCTGACTTAGTAAATTTACTTAATGATGTAGGAAGGAATTAAAGTTGATCAAAGGATACTGGCCCAATAGAGCTGTTAGGCTTCTAAGAGGAAACTACTGAGCTATTGAAAGGTGAAATTGAGCTTGAGAATTGAATAGCTGGAAAAAAAAACTGAAGGCTGGAAGAGCTCAAGGCTAGAAGCTCCGGATTTGAAACTTGTGCTCACCACTTGATAGCAGGGCACTTTCAAACAAATTTTTCATTTCACTGAACCTTTTTCATCAGTAAAATAAAAGTGGTGATAGCAAAGGCATAGACTGTTTTGAGAAATTCATGAAGTGATACATATACCCAATTCCTTTTGGCCTGTTTATTATGAACATCTTCCCAGACTGGTTATGCTTCTGGATTTGAGTTATTGTGACTGGTGATGGTGGCTTCTGCTCGGAAGCACCACTCTTCAGAGTACAAATTCAACTTCATGGGAATTTTAAAAAATGGAATGTTTTGTGAAGTGTAAAAAATATGGGATGTTTTGTGAAGTGTAACCCACAAGTGCTAGCCAGCCATGTGAGATTAGTGTCTAGTATCAGAGAATGAGTTATTGGACTTACTGTGAGACATCAATCTTCCCTATGGGTCCTTCTGAATGGACTTTTCAAGGATGCTTTTGACTGCACAAGCATTTCAATTATAATTTGGTACATGTATTCCTGAAAACATTTGCTTTCTACATACTTGTGTGCTAGAAATATGAAATTATGGAAAATGATAGTGTTAGTATCAGATCTCTCAAAACCTATGCATCTTTGTAACCACAGTAATAACAAAACCAATGACAACCTCAACTAGCAACAAGTTTTTTAAATATGTTACATTTCTAATAATAAAACAAGATAATTTTACCTTAGTGAAAAAACCGGGGTTCCAGTTCCAAATCATACCCTTTGAGGGTCCTAAACTCACTCACTCCCAAAGACACATTGCAGCTGTAGCTATATATGGGATGTTTTCCTCTGGAAAAAAACCTAAACCAACTGAGTGACTCCTATATATTGGGCAAATGAGAAAAAACCCACATTGAAGCAGGGAGGAGATGCTGAGACACACTCTCACCAGGAACCCATCCTCAAATTGAGGGATAGAACTTTGGGAACTTACAGCTCCCAGTTTCTCCCTGAGGAGTGATGGGTTTGAACTCCACCTCTGGCACCCCTACTTTTAAAGCCTGCCCCTGAGAGACAAACTCCTAAAACATCTGACTTTGAAAGCCAGTGGGGCTTGTGTCCACAAAATCTACACATCTATATCAAATTGAGAAACATTTATGAAAGGGCTCATGTGGAGTTTGGTCGATGGGCGCCATCTTTGCGTTCTCCATCTGCCTCACTCCAGCTCGCCAGTATCTCCCAGAAAGTAGCTTATACATTCCTCTGCAACCCACTTTGTGTAGCCAGCGCCCAGAAGATACCTCTAGATTGCCTAGCTGTGGTGGCTGATTGGGCTTATACTCCAGGTCCCCAGGACTGTAACGAATGGAGAAAGAATTCTTAACCAGCTACTACCACTCCAGGGCAAAGAGAAGAGGCAACAGACTGAGTTGCCCAGTCTTTCTGTGAAAGAGGTCTATTACGACTTATCTTCACAACTGCACCCTGAGGGGTCGGCTTCCAATTAAACCACAATGAAAGGCCCAAGGGAATCCTTTCCTGGGAACATGGAGGATGGGCACTGCCTTTGCACTCTTCCTCTGCAGTGCTCTGGGGTGCTGGTATCTCCCATAGAGGAACTTCTCCCTGGTGCCCCAGTTTTAATGTCTGGTGCTCCAATTTTTGTGGTGCTGCCCAGGATTATGATTTTTGCTTATCTAGCTCTGGTGGCCAGGAGGTCTTGTGTTCATGGGTCTCCAACAAATGGAGAGACAGTTCTTGGCTGGCTACTACACCCGAGGCACAGCACAGAAACCAACACACCCCCAGTCTCTGTGAAAAAGGCCTGTTGGCTTCGCTTGTGCTTCAGCTTCAGGGGCAGGCCTCTGGACTGGCACATATGCAGGGATCTCAGACACTGTGGCTGGCGGCTGGTGGGCACCGCCTTTGAGCTCTTCTCTGCCTCATGCTGAGTTGCTGCTCTCTTCTGGGAGCAGTATGGGGCAGTTCGTGCAGTCATCTGGTACCTTGATTTTGTGGCTGCCACACAGGTACACCTGTTGACTGCCTGGTTCTGGTGGCCTGTGATCCTTGTGTTTATGGATCCTGTAGGACTGTTAAAAGTGGAGAAACAGTTCTTACTAGCTACCCCCTTTCCCAGGGCACAGCATAGAGAGCAGAGTGGAACCTATCACCAGCCTTCTGTGAAGAGGTCTATTAACTTAATAGCTTCAGCCTGAGGGGAGGCTTCTAATTAAATACACATCTAGGGACCAAAAACAATCATCTCCAGAGACTAAGGAGGCCAGCAGGTGCCTACTTCACACTGTTCTTCCTCTTTCCTGTCCCTGGATCTTGGTACTCTGAGAAAGAAATTTGTGTATTCATTTGGCATTCCAGCCTTTGTGTCTATCAACCAGAGGTCACATCCCTCCATAGTCTGTCTCTGGTGGCCAGCAGGGTTTATCTTCACAGGATCAATGGGATGGTAGTAAACAAAGAAGCTACTCTTGACTGGCTGTCACCTTAGGGCTCAGTGTAGAGGAAGCAGACAAAAAAGCCACGTCCAGTCTTCCTGGAAAGAAGTGTATTTGCACACTTTAAAAGCTGCTGTCTGAGGTTTTACTTCCAATCAACCTGAATCTGTGTGTTGACTAAGATCTTTGGGACACTGACAGGTCCTGGCACACCCTCAACTACTGGAGCCATTAAAAATAAAGTGGGCTGTTGGGACAATTGCAAAGGCTGAAGAGTCAACCAAAAGCTGCAGTAGGGTTCACTGTTAAGGTTTATTTCCTACATAAGGCCATTCTGTCAGGAATTTGTCCAATGCATAGAAGCCAACAGTCAAGCAAAATGAAGAAACAAAGGAATATGTTTCAAACGAAAAAAAAAAAAGATAAAATCTCAGAAAAATACCTTAATGATATGGAGACAAGTGACTTACCCAATAAAAAGTTCAAAGTAATGGTCATAAAGATGCTCATTGGGCTCTGGAGAAGAGTGGATAAACAAAGAGAATTTCAACAAAGAGACAGAAAACATAAGTACCAAAATAGAAGTCACAGAAGCTAAGAATACAATAATGAAACTGAAAAATACACCAGAGGGGTTCAGCAGAGGGCTGGATGAGGCAGAAGAAAGTGTCAGTGACTGCAAAGATAGAGCAGTGCTAATAAATGGAAATTCATCCCATGCTCTTGGGTAGGAAGAATTAATATTGTCAAAATGGCCATCCTGCCTAAAGCAATCTACAGATTCAATGCAATCCCTATAAAAATACCAACAGCATTCTTCAATGAACTTGAACAAATGGTTCTAAAATTCATATGGAACCACAAAAGACCCCGAATAGCCAAAGAAATCCTGAGAAGGAAGAATAAAGCAGGGGGGATCTTGCTTCACAACTTCAACCTCTACTACAAAGCCACAGTAATTAACACAATTTGGCACAAGAACAGACCCATAGACAAATGGAACAGACTAGAGAGCCCAGACATAAACCCAAGCATATATGGTCAATTAATATACAATTAAGGAGCCATGTATATACAATGGGGAAATGACAGCCTCTTCAACAACTGGTGTTGACAAAACTGGACAGCTACATATAAGAGAATGAAATTGGATTACTAACTCCATACACAAAAGTAAACTCAAAATGGATTAAAGACCTGAATGTAAGTCATGAAACCATAAAACTCTTAGAAGAAAACATAGGTAAAACTCTCCTGAATATAAACATGAGCAAATTCTTCACGAACATATCTCCCTGGGCAAGGGAAACAAAAGCAAAAGTGAACAAGTGGGACTATATCAAACTAAAAAGCTTCTGTACAGAAAAGGACACCATCAGTAGAACCAAAAGATATCCTACAGTATGGGAGAATATATTCATAATTGACATAATCCAATAAGAGGTTGACATCCAAAATATATAAAGAGTTCATGCGCCTCAACAAACAAAAAGAAAATAATCCTATTAAAAAATGGGCAGACGCAGGTGGAGAAAGACAAGTGCCAAATGCTTTCCCTGATTTGTGGAGTACAACAATGAAGCAAAACTGAAGGAACAAAATAGCAGCAGACTCAGAGACTCCAAGAAGGAACTAGTGGTTACCAAAGGGGAGGGGTGTGTGAGGGCGGGTGGGGAGGGTGGGAGAAGGGGATTGAGGAGTATTATGTTTAGTACACATGGTGTGGGGGATCACGGTGAAAACAGTGTAGCACAGAGAAGGCAAATAATGAATCTGTGGCATCTTACTACACTGATGGACAGTGACTGCATTGGGGTATGGGTGGGGACTTGATAATATGGGTAAATGTAGTAACCACATTGTTTTTTTCATGTGAAACCTTCATAAGAGTGTATGTCAGTAATATCTTAATAAAAAAAAATGGGCAGAGGATCTGGACAGAGACTTCTCCAAGAAAGAAATTCAGATGGCCAACAGGCACATGAAAAGA